>APFE030036375.1:3206-43591 GCA_000404065.3 Pinus taeda
CCAGTCTTAGCCCTACCGGACTTCACCAAATCATTTGTCATTGAATGTGATGCGTCGGGAACAGGTATTGGAGCGGTCTTAATGCAGGAAGGGTGACCATTGGCCTTCACCAGCCAACAACTAAGTGGGAGGAATCTGGGCCAATCTACCTACGAGAAGGAAATGATGGCCATCTTACATGCAGTAGAGACCTGGCGACCTTACCCATAAGACCACTAATAAAACATTCCGTGTAGAACTCATCGGAGAGATGCTGAGTGCGGAAGGCTAAGGCTTAAAAAGCAGTGATATATTCATCCATTGTACCCGTTTGTCGGAGCTTAGTGAGACTTCCCAAAAAGGAGTCTCCCTGTTCAAAGCAATCTCGAAGAGCTTTGGTAAATTGGACCCAACTCGAAAAAGGTGCATTGCGACGCTGATGCCATTCCGCCCATTGCCATCATTGACTGTCCAAGTACATGGTCACCACTCTAATCTTAGTCCAATCATCTTGGAGACGATTTAATTCGAAATACTGTTCCATCTGTGCTAGCCATGCGGACGGGTTAGAACCGTCAAATTTCTGCATATCCAACTTGGGAGGTCGTTGACTGGGTGGGAGATCTCTGTTGGGTGGTGGATGGGTGTGCCATGCGTGAGGAGAGTGGCTAGACTCACCCTCATGGTCATTATAGTGGTCCTCGAGAGCTGGCTCCTTGCCCTTAACGAGGGCTTGCTGTACCATGTTAGATAATTCGTCAAGCGTATTTTTGAGCTCGTTCATATTTGTTTCAAGTTTGTCTAGTCTTTCATTGGCCATTGCTTGAGCTCTAGTTGCCACCATACACCAACTTGCTGAAAAATTGGGACAGCAAAATTTTTTTTGTGCAGAAATTGAATGGTACCACCTTGCTCAGCTCGTTGTCCTGATGCTGATGGGCTAGATCACAAATAAGTGCTTCGGAAGATCCGAGAAAACTCCTAACGGAGTTTTACTCCTTGATCAATACTGCAGTCGCCAAATCCTCAAAATGTTAATGCCGCCAAAAGTCCTGCGAAAATTATAGCCAGGCACAGGAACCCTTCACAACTACTCCGATCTGGTGGATCTGAGAGATTTGGATCGTGGATCACTGCTGCTGCTGATCGGATAGAGCTGCGGGATTGATGTCTGCTGCTACTGCACTCGCTGATCTGGAATAGATGATGTGCGATCCCCCTATAGAAAGGGAACTATGGTCTTGAGGAGTGTTAGGTGCTACAGATCGCAATATACATAAGGGTCTGACAGTAGTACTCGGCCCAATGTTTCAGGGCTCTAACTAAGGAGGATCGACCGTACCCTTAGCCGTACAACTCGACTACCCTATCGTACGGCGAGTAATCTCTCCGAGTGCTGTTCTCGGTGTACTGTAGCCACAAGACGGCCGAAAGTTTATCTATGGCGAGGCTTCAAGGTAGCTATGGGGCTTCCTATATACCCAGAGGGTACGTGGAAGACAGTCTATGCGCGGTTCTGTCTAATGCGCTACTACTCGAAGGGGTACCCACAGGGGTTACAAGGGAGTCCAACAGACGTGACCACCTCTTGTATTTCCTGCGTGCATGGCTCCCCAAATCCGCAGGTTTATGCGCTCAATGACAGATCCCGTGGTTTAAAGACGCCGGAACACGTCTCTAGCCAAAAAAAAAAATTTGCTAAAATTTGGAGATCCCACCGAGCCCTGGAAAGTGCTCTGATACCACTTTTTATGCTTCTTAACCTGCAAAGTAATACCGAACAGAGAATATGCGAGAAAAAATACCCAGAACACAAAATATGCGAAGAAAATATACCCAAAACACTGAATAGCAATGATTTTATTACTCAGAGAGAAATGTTCACAGGCCTCTTCGAGGGGGCAACCTCTAATAGAGCAGAGCTCGATTACAAAACAAGACACCATACTCCTCGCAGGGAGTCTCTATCCTTTATATATGACTCATACATGCATACACGGGCCGATACCGTGGGTTTTATTAATACCATCTATCTAATACTACCGCCCATTTGCAACTAACTGTGGTCCCTTCATTAATTGCGAGTTAACCACTTACAAATATTAATATGGGCTTTATTGACTCTTGATTATGACGTGATCCCATGACATGAATAAGGGGGTTAGGGTGGGACCCTAACAAAATACCTATTTTCTTGGTGAAATGGCCGACTTGCAGGTGACCAGGTGGGTCGAGGGGCCGAGCTGTGCACTGTGCTTGCTGGTTGGTGGACTTGAACAGTCGAAAATGGTGTTTTCGACGTAATTTGCATGTACAGGTGCATGTAGAAAACAAACAGTGAATGGGTAAAAACAAACACTTTTACCCATTTTACCCGGAAAATTTGACTTTGGCAGGTTAGGGGCGCTTTTTTGGGATGACGTCAGCATGATGTCATTTTTGTTGTTTAGTGGGTATGGACGCTGACGTGGCAGGTGACGTGGCATATGACATGGAGGGTGACATGGCAGGTGACGTCATGAGGTGACGTGACCAGGACGTCAACAGAGAGGGGGCAGGTGGTAAGCGGTAATATCGCACCGCTTTTGGGGGAAAGCGGTTTCGGGGGAGGGTTCTCCGAACACACCGAGCGCTTGACACGCATCCCCTGTGCGGCGGAAATACCGCCCATCCCCCAGACGCTATTATTCGGTAGGTTGGGGCTTCCGAAATCACTGAATACCGTCAAATCTGGGAGTGGAGCTCGAATGGTTGGCGGGCGATTAAGGTGGTGGTCATTTAACAGCGGCGGAACCATGTTAATTTTTGCGTTTTGTAAGGTTTTTCTGTGTATTCGCGAACTTTGGAAAATTGTATTTTTTGGGCGAAAATGCGGGTTTAGGCTATTTATTTAGCCAAAGGCCATATAAATCCCGACGAGTATGTGGAGGGTTGTTATTAGCCCCTGGTGGGCCAATAACTCCCTAAAGAAAATTTTAAAATATGGCTATAGTTAGCCAAGGGTCGAGGTATTTATTTTTTGGGGTTTTTTCATGTATTTATATACTAAGGGGGGGGGGAAGCTATACATAGGATCTATATAATAAGGTTAGTAGGTTAATATTATTGTGGGGGATAGGTTTGTATGGCTTAGGCTAAGTTTTAAAACTGAAAACTTAGGCCAAGGGGAGAGGAAAGGATGAAAAATGGTGAAGCTTTAGGAAACTTTGGTAAGGTAGAATAAAGACTTTTTACAAAAGAAATGTGGCTTGTTTTGCCTAGGTAAAACATCTTTTCACTTAGTTTTGTCATGCAATGAAGTGGGCTAAAGGGGCTAAAGGTAATGAGCAGATGTCATTACCCTTTGGGGGGGAATGTTAGTAAGTGTTTTCGGAAAATCGGAAGGGGAGTTAGTCATGCTCCATTTGATTTGTAGCCACCTTGCTATGGTACCTTATGATTTTATGAGATGGAAAATCATTTCGGAAGAGCAAAGTGCTCACAAACCATGCCTTTGTACCCTCAAAACTGCCTACCTAACCTAGTATACCTAGCATTTTTTCTTCATTCTTATTGGGTGCACTTGAACTGGAAAACCCTAACTCTTCTCTTTTCTTTTAGATGCCCTCCTATCTAAGTCTACCCTTATTTCTTCCAAGGCTCAGATTAAGTTGTTGAGACCCTTTGCTTCTCTGCCTAACTATTGACCTGCCAAGCTTAAACTGTTTGTGCAGACCTTCATTCTCTATTCTTAGACAAGTGAAATTCAAACATGATCTAGCCAGGATTAAGCTGTCTGGCTAATCATCAATTGTGGCAAGAGTTCACCACCTATACATAGTGAAGATTCATCAACATATGGAACCTTTGCAGTATAAAAAGGATGAACGTATTTGGCACTTCCCTATTCAACCATGATAAATGAAACCTAATTGTATAGGGAGCTAACAATGGCTCCACTTGGGGATGGCTTTTCCTAGTGAAAAATCAAGAACAACAGGTCAGATGGCCTTATCTTTTAGTTCCTTGTTGTAGTCTGAAATTTATCCTTGGTTGTTCATACAATGGCTCCTCTGCAATATTGTCTATCTCATGGACTTACTCCAAAATTGTGGCTCTTTTTTGGGTAGTTTGTTTGATCATTTCTCATCATTTTCACAGTTCCCAAGTCTGATTCTTTAGGTTCTTATGATATGATAAAATGCAAGAGCCAAATGTGGCACAATTTCTTACTTTTTCTTCAAAATTTGTTGTAACGTATTCCCTATCCTATTACTGTAATAAACTGCAGAAAGTAAACACTACTATGTACAAGTTGAAGTGCTGCTATTCTTGACAAGGTGGCTGAAAATAGTGCTTCAGCATTCTGCCATTGACTGGTCCACCCTCTGCCTCTGTAGCATCCAGACTTTTCAAAAAGTAGGTGTTGTTTCCTTGTACAGTCTGAATGATAAATGGTCCTCTCCATAAGAAATCAAATTTTCATGTTTCCTTTATCTTCTCTTCTGGAATCCCACTTCAGAACTTTATCCCCAATGAAAAAATCCTCTGCTTTGGTTCTTTTGTCAAATATCTTTTTAAGCTTTTATTGTAGGATTTGGGCTCTGTGGTAGACTTCTTCTCTTGTCTGCTGCAAGTAAATAGTTTGATTGATCCTTCTCTGTATATCATTAGGTTTTGCTTGTACCTCTTGTAGCAGTTTTATCACTGGGATTCCCAAAGAAGAAGGGAAAACTGCCTCCATTCCATAAACCAATTGATAGGGGTTGGTCCCAATAGATCTCTTGGTGGTCAATCTATCTGCCCATAGGGCATTCACAAGCTTTTTATGCCAGTTCTTCTTGTTCTCCTCTAAGAATTTCTTAATAATGTTGATCAAGCTTTTGTTGGAGGATTCAGCCAGGCCATTGCCTTGAGGGTAATATGATGTGGAATGACCCAAGGTAATGTGGTATTTATAACAGAAATCAATCATTTTCTTAGATTTAAAGGCAGTAACATTGTCTGTAATAATTTTCTCCGGGCAACCAAACCTAGACAAGATGTTGGTTTCAAGGAATTGAATGATTACTGAGTCATTGGCCTGCCTACAAGGGATGGCCTCTATCCACTTGGTAAAATAGTCTGTAGTAGTCAAAATCCACTTGTGCTGGCCAGAGGATGAGGGGTGGATTTCCCAAATGAAGTCTAAACCCCATTGTTGAAATGGTTTCTCAGTGGAAATGGGTTTGAGGGGTAGAGGCAACAACTTTTTCTTGCCTTCAAAGATCTGGCATTTGTGGCAAGAAGTTACATATTTTTTCACATCAGAGAACAGGGTGGGCCAATAAAATCTAGCCCTTAGGATTTTTTCAGTAGTTGATTTCCAATACAAATGTCCACCACAATCCCCTACATGAAATTCTTGGAGTACTTTGTCAATTTCCTCTTTGATTAGACAACTTAATAAAACACCTTCATGGTTTTTCCAAAAGAAAACATGATCTAAAATGCAGAACTTAGGAGCTTTCATTTTCAAAAATCTTTTCTTGGTTCTGGATAATCCTAGAGGAGCTTGCAGGTTTAATAACACAAAAGATATATCAGCATACCAGGGTGATTGTA
The DNA here is from genome assembly GCA_000404065.3 of Pinus taeda. Classification (NCBI taxonomy): domain Eukaryota; kingdom Viridiplantae; phylum Streptophyta; class Pinopsida; order Pinales; family Pinaceae; genus Pinus; species Pinus taeda. Next base: position 8,769 of record APFE030036375.1, read on the forward strand.
AAAAGGCTTGATTGATCTGTGGAGTCGCCATCTCCTGCTCATTATCCAGTTGATTTATGTCAAGGGCTTGAAAGTTAGTTTCAGTCATGAGTTTAGCTAGTCCTTGTCCTTTTATTAGTTTTGCGGGTTAATTTCCATGTCATATTCCAGTATGGTAGCTATCCATTTACCCCTTTTGCCTTCAATGCCTTCTTGGGTTAGGATGTCTTTAACAACAGTGTTGGGCACATAGGCAATCACATGAGAGTACAAGATGTAAACTCTGAACTCCTTAATGGCCTTTACAAGGGCATATACTTGTTTCTCCATGATTTGATATTTCAATGGGGCATCTATAAGGGCTTTACTAAAGAAGGCTATAGGTTTTTCACATCCCTGGTCATCTTTTTGGAGCAAGATAGTAGCAATTGTATGTTCTGATGCAAATGAGAATATGATAAAATCTTTGTCAAAGTTGGGGCTTGTGAGGACTAGTGTTTGAGTTAAAGCTTGTTTGATTTCTTCAAAGGCTTGCTTAGTTTCCATTGTCCACTTGACCTTTGAGTCCTTTTTGAGCATGTTGTTCAGCAATCTTATTAGTTCAACTAGATTTGGTATGAATCTCCTAAGAAAGTTGATTTTTCCTAAAAAGGCTTGTAGTTCTTTAATGTTTCTGGGGTGAGGGACTTGTAGGATGGCTTGTATTCTATCTGGGGTCAATTCTAATGCCTTCTTTAGAGATGATATGGCCCAATAATTTTCCTTCTTCTAGGCCAAACAAGGATTTCTTTGGGTTTAATGATATGCCATATTTCCTGCAGATTAAGAATACTTGCCTTAGATGATCTAGGTGCTCTTGATCTGATTTGGAGAAAGTTGTAAGGTCATCTAGGTAAATGACTAAAAAGTCGTGGATTTCTTTGGCAAAAGAAATATCCATGGCTCTTTGAAAAGTTGCCCCTGCATTCTTGAGTCCAAAAGGCATTTTCACATACTTGAATGTTCCCCAAGGGGTGGTGAAAGCAGTTTTATCTTGGTCATCAGGGTGCATTAGGATTTGATTGAAGCCTGAGAAACCATCTAACAATGATATTCTTGAAGCACCCACTACTTTTTGCAGAATGTGATCCATTTTTGGCAAAGGGTAGTTGTCCTTTAAAGAGACTTTGTTCAAATTTCTCAAGTCAACACACAACCTTATCTCCCCTGTCTTCTTTCCAGTGGGCACTAAATTCGAAACCCATTCTGTGAATCTGATTGGAGCTATAATTCCAGCTTCATACATTCTCTTAAATTCTTTTTCAATCAAAGGGAGCAGCACAAGGTTAACCCTCCTTAGTTTTTGTTTGAAAGGTTTTTGGTTTTCTTTGAGAGGTATTGTGTGTTGGATTATTGCAGTATCATAAGACTTTAGGTATTCATAACTCCATGCAAAGACATCCTGAAATTCTTTGAATAGTTCAATATACTTGAGTTTTTGGTCAGGAGGTAAAGCTTTGGACAATTTTATCATTTTGGGATTTTCTGCAATTCCTAAATTGCAGTCCTCAATTTCAGCGTTCAATCGCTGCATTTTAGGTTTTCTAGAGATGTCATTTGAGTCAAAGATGTCCTCTAAAGGAGTAAGGCCTGTAGGTAGAAAATTGTCTTTCAGCTCAATGACTTCACATTCTGCTGCCACTGCATCCTCAGGTTCTTTTTCATGAAGTTGTTGTAAATCTATTTTAGTGAACTTGGTGGGGTGTAGAAGTTGGTTTGTTGTTTCAGTAGAGATGTGTGTTTCAACTTTGTCCATTTGGATGCTTTCCTCTACAGTGTTGGTATCCATTTTTGTGCTTGTAAACTCTTCTTTCAAAGTTAGGAAATTTTTTATTTGTATGTCATTTTCAAACACCTGCCAGTTCTTTACATTATCTGGTACTGCAGCCCTATGCTTTATTTCAGCAGTAAATAGGTGATTAAGCTTGAATGACAATTTGCAAGTGCTTGCAAAAGTTGCTAGACTATGGGCATGCAGGTTTTGATTTCTTAGAATCTTGGTCAGTTGGGTTTCAAGAAAGGTGTTAAGGATTTCCATTGTGGCAGCTCTATATGACCTCAGCCTAAGATCATTTGTAATGAAGTTACCCTTTATTTGTTGAATAATGAGGTCAGAGTCTCCCAAAATTGATATTCGGGCTGCACCTAAGTTTTTTATCACTTTGAGTCCTAAAAGGAGAGCTTCATACTCGGCCATATTGTTAGTGCACCTAAAATTCAATCTAAATGCATGTCCTTCAGCGTGGTCATCCTTTACATTATGAATCCAGACCCCTGCTCCTGCTCCTAGCTTATTAATAGATCCATCAAACTCTAGATACCATAGGTTTTCTTGATTTGTATTGGTATTAGGAGCCTTTTCCATTTGCTCAGCAAGGATAGTTGGATTTACAGTCTCATAAGGTTGCTTATGTGTGACTGTTAATTTATTGTCCTCCCAGATTTCTTGAATCTGAACTGTGGAATTTTGGTCTAGGAATTCATCCTGACTCAAAGTCACCATTTTTACATCAGCTTGGGTTTGAATTTCAGTGTTGTATAAAATGAAAGAGTCCATTTCTGAATGTATGGAATATATGGGAAAGTTTTGGGGCTTTTCTTGAGTACTAACAACATACTTCATCAAATTTTCTTGGTATAGCCTTTCAGGCTGGCCGAAGACTGAGATTGTGGCATAAGACATGTCTAGTTGCAAAGATCCTTGTAGATTGGCACCCCAGGACCTGGATAACAACATTCCATATTTTGGTGGAATATCAGCTACCACTACATCCATGAGAATTGTCTTGAATGGATATTGGACTAATGACACACATAGATCCTTGATTAAGCCTAGACACCGGACGTGACTGGAGTCAAAGGAAAACAAGTCTTTGTATGGCCTTGTGATGTCTAGGTCTAACTTCTCCATGACATATTTGGGCATCAAATTATGTGAATCTCCTAAATCAAACATTTCATTGTGAAGTACCTTGTCATGAATGTTCAGACTCACATAAAAGGGAGGGACTCCTCCATCTACTGTTTTACCATTTGCTTCAGGGCCAAATATAAGTTCTGGTTGATCATCAAGGATGTTCACTAAATCTTTGTTTTCTAAAAGTTGTAATGATCTGTTGATTTGTTCCCTAAACACTTCATGCCTAGCCAATTCAGATAATGGGATGGACACTTTTAACTTACCTATTTCAGCCTCCATATTAAAGGGTTTTTATGTTTTTGTTTTGACATTTTGGGCAAGCATGTTGTGCCTTTCGACTGAGTTATTAACAACTGCCTCTTTTACTGGAATGTCACGCTGAACTAGGGTTGCTTACTGACCATCTTGCAAAGGTTCTTCTACCACTTTTTTGAGTGGAGAGATAGCTATAGGGTGCTCTTTGATTCATCCTTGTTTGAAACATCTTCTATTGTGGGGCTGTTTGGATTGGGAGTGGGTTTGGGGATGACTGGTACATGAGAGTCCTTGAGTTTAGTTTTGGTAGGTTGCTTGATTGTCTTTTGCTTAGGATCACTAGGAATGTCTATTCCTCTACTTCTCAAGTTGTATTGTTTATGGACTTCATACACAACTGTTTCATATCCTTGCTTAAAATCAAAGGATTCCCCTGATTTCATTTGACATTGACTAAGAGTATGAGCCTCTTGGTCTTCCTGAGTTAGGAAAATTGGTTGGCCACTGTTGAGACCCATTAAATTAATGTGTGGGTCCTCTGTTGGTTCACTAGATGTGGAAGCTTCTACATAGTTTTGTTGGAAGGGAGGCCTTATGTTTTGGTCTGGACCAACCTTTCCCACATTGGGGTTTTGATTTTTCCTAGAGTTTGGATTTCTTGCATTGTTGTTTGGTTGGCTGTCCCAAGAAGATTTCCTCTCAATAGTTTCCACTCTGTCTCCTAACCTGTCCATGCCTTTAACAATTGCATCAAGTTTTTGTTCAAAGGCAGAGGGTTCCTCTTTGAAAGTTGTTCTTCTTTCAGTCCTAGCTCGATTTTGTTTGGAAATTAGATTAGCTTCAACACTCACAGCTATGTTCTGCATATCTTCAAGGCTAGGAGGAGCTCTCTCCCTGAGCTGGTAGGCCATGTCTGAGTCAAAACCATTAGGGAATTTAATCAATGCCAATTCTGGTGGTGGTCTAAGATTTATTGGAATAGCAAGGTATGTATTGTTGAATCTGGCACAATAATCTTGGACTATCTCTTGTGGGCCTCTCTTTAAATTCTCATATTCTGTTAAGATTTGTAAAGGATCCTTTTTCTTCTCCCACCTATTTAGGAAAGTTTGATAAAGGGCATCTGGGTTAGCTATTGTGTTTGCAGGCAGTGACCTAAACCATGCCCTCACATCACCAATTAAGCTTTGGACAAAAATTTTCATCCTAGCATCATTATCATCAATCTCATAATTTTCAAAATAGTCTGTCATCCTCTTGGTATGTTGTTGAGCAGTGTAAGTGCCTGCACTATCAAATTAGGTAATTTTTCCCTGGTAATCCTATGGCATAGCTCCTGGATTAGCAGGCAACTGCAGGGGAGCATATCTATTTGCCATGTTGGCAGGAAAAGGTGGGGCAATTGGAAGCACAGGGGTATGGACTAAGATAAGTGTTGTGGATGGAGGAGCAAAAAAGAGAGTTTGGAGTAATAAAGGTGAACTGGAAGAAGCTGCAGCAATAGGAAGGAGGGGTCGAGAATTTGCTGTAGTGGGTTTGATTTGAATGGGTTTCTGCTAAGATGGTTCAAGGTTTGAATTAGCAGAACTCTCTTGATTTTTTGGTTTCCTAAGGCTCTTAGCAATCAGATTTGGATTGTCAAAAATAGTTGGAGGTTTTGGGTCTGGGTTTGACCTTGTGTGTCGAGTTTTCTTCTTTGGAGCCAGCTTCTAAGTATGTTTTGGTATTTTCTACGAATTCTTGGAGGATACAAGTTTTGACAATATTTTTAAAGGAAGCTACTAGAATTTAGGAGAATTTGGGGCCTTCCTTCAGGGAGGTTTGAAACAAGGATGGCCAAACAAATCTTTGAGGCAGCTGTCTAGAAACTAAAACTAAACTGGAGTTGGACTGAAGTAGCTTTAGAGTTTAGACAGTAGTAGCAGACATTCATTAGTTCCCTAGTGGAGTCGCCAATGATGTTATCACTCAGGTTGTTCCCCAAAACTTGTTGAGAAAAGAGAATACGGCCGAGGTAACCACTAACCAGTCTTTTAGATGCAATTTCTAGCCAAAATACATCCAGAGAGGGCTCTCTCTATATGTTTTAACTTTGTTATTTCTAAGTTTTTTGCTAGTTATGATGTGCAAAGTTTTGTATTAAATGGGTTTGGATGGTGATTTCAAGCAGAGGTAGGATGTAGGTCTGATAGGGTTAATTCCATTGGGAAATGGAGTCTATGAAAGTGGACTGCTAAGTGTGTTTCTGTGATGGTAGGCAATACTACAGAGCAAGATAATCAGTTTGGAACAATATCAAAGCCAGTGATGGATGGGATGTAGGCCAGGGGGTAAAGGGCAGTCAAGAATCCTTTATCCTAGTGGCAGAGGGAAGGAGCTTGAATACTTTCAAGGAGCAGTGAAGAATTCCTTGACAATGTTCAAAATGAGGGAATTAGTAGAGATAGAAGCATTTAAGAATTTCTATTCAATCTAATTGTGAAGAAAACATAGATAACATCAGGAATTGAACACAGAGTGTATTTAAACAAGTTCTGGGCTATTCTTTTTCCCTGTTGTTAATATTATGAAACATATATGAGACTTGCAAACATAGAAAACACAAAACATAGTTAGAATAACTTATTAAGCCAAAGAAAGACACAGGAATTCTGTAGCAGAGTCCAACATCATCACATCCACATTCAGAAGATCGAACAGCAATGCATTTCAATGCCCTTTGTATTAATCAATAGCTAAGTTACAACGCAGTTCAAATGGGAGAATCACCAACCGGGAATACATTCTTTGGGGGGGTATTTATACGAAAAGAGAGTTTACAAAATATATTTAAGGATAATATAAGGAGCAATAACTTCCTTCAGCTAATTTGTCAGAGAAATAAAAGCAGAAATGAAGGCAGGAGTTATTGTAGCTATGCTGGCTGCTTTACTGACAAGATATTTTAGACTTTTCACCCAGGAATTCGGCTGGTAGTTATGTCTTTGCTTTGCTTTCCTGCGTTGTTGTCCTGATCTGCTACCTGCTCTGGATTCATCTTTAATTTGTCCTGATCCTGGCCTGAGCTCCTTCATTTATATCTGCCATGTGTCTTGCCCTTTGACCAGATGTACATAGGCAAAAAGGATCCAAATTTACTTAGGCAAAACTTCCAGCATACTTTGCCACCAGCGTTATGTGGGCAACTGATGTCTTTGTATCTTTATTAGTATCTCATCAGCCTCAGTATATCTGTAAAAATCGGGCTTGACTTCAAACAAATGATTTATTTCATGTTCTATGAAAAAAAAATTCTCCAATTTGTCATACAAGCTCTATCCAGAAGGAGGTCCTGTGTTTTCTGAGCTGCTTGACAATGTAGTGGTCTGATTTGTCACATACATGTTCACCCAATGAGCATACTGCTGATGTGATAACAATTTTTGATTGCTTGTTACTAAACTGGGTAGACCCCTTTGCTGTAAGTTTGTCAATTTCTCTGTGAAGGTATTAATATCCATCTGCATCTCCTGACACCTTCTTTCCAGAGTCTGTATAAGAGTTCTCATTGTTAGCACCTTCTTTATTGTCAAAATGGTGCCTGTCCTGTCATTGATCTCTAAAGTTGCTAATTGTTCCTTGGTATTGGTGTTCAAAAAATGGATGAGTGCATTGGCCTGATCAGGCATATTTCCTAATGATGCCCAGGCCCTTTGTATTTGTTCTTGTGCCCTGTCTATTAATTCCATTTTCTCGTACATTGTCTGAATTGATCCCCATTGGTCAGTAATGGAATGGCCAATCTTAGTCCACAAAATCATTTTAATATCTGCCAGAGGTTTATGTAAAGTGAGATCCTTTTCCAGTGTTTTCACCTTGTTCTCCAGGGCCTTCACCTCTTTGGTCTTCTCTGCTACTGTTATTTTTGATTTGTCATAGCTCACTTCTAGCTTGGCTAGTTTTTCTTTTGTTTCTCTGAGCTCTGACATTTGAGCTTCTACCCCTTTCACTGCCTTCATCATTTCCTCCATTTTCATGCTAGTCTTAGGCTCTATTGTTGTTGTTGTTATAGCATCTGTGGTCGTTGTCCCTATTGTCAATGGTGGCTCAGTGGGAGGAATTGTTGTTGTGTCTGTGGGGGGAGCAGAGACAATTGTTGGAGCTGTTTGGGGTGGCTGGGAGGTTGACTCTCCCTGCTTAGTTTGCAATTATTTCTCCAGCTCTTGCTTTGTCTGCATCAGCCTTTGGTTCATTCTCATTAATAAATCTATGACATCCTCTTCTGCCTTTTCTTGTGCTAGCTCTGTTGTTTTTGGATGCATGGTGACAGGCAGCTTCAACTACTTTCTAAGGGCAGCAATATCTTCCTCCTTCTTTTTGATCAATGCTTTGGTGGCCTTGGCATCCTTGGGATCATGTCCCAACTCAACAATTATTTCCTCCAAATTCTTTATTCGGTTGTCTTTGGCTAGAGAAGAGATCTTCTCTCACTCCATTTGAGCATATGTGTTACTCAATGACTCTTTTAATTGGTGGGCCAGCATTGCTTTGCCTGCCAGTGTGACATAGACCATTTCACCTATTTGTTTGTGTAATTCGATTTGATCCATTGGGTGGATTTCCTTGGCAAGGACCTCTAGATTGGTCCTTATGTAGTCAGCTGCAGACTGTGGCTGCTGAACTTTGGCCTTGAAATGACTTAAAATCATTTTTTCCTCCTTGATGTCATAGGTTGCCATTAGTCTATACTGTTTGGAGGGTGTCATCCTAAGAAACTGGTCATACAACTGAATTCTTAATGACTCATTTTGAGCCTTAATCTCTTTGAATGACTTCTTGATGTCTGATGGTTTCTTTGCTTGTGACCTTGAGGAGGAGACTTCCATTTCATGTTGCCTCCCTCCTTGTCTGTGAGAGCTAGCAGAAGTCTGTTGGCTAATGGTTGTCCCTCCTCTTGGGATTTCAGTAATGTCTTCCACAGTGTCCTCTTCAGGAGGATATACCCTTTGCCTCTTGGCCTCTTGCTGACCTATTGACTCGCTTGCAGGTGTGGTCTCTTCTTGGTCCCTTTTCTTTTTTCTCTCCTCAGGGAGAGGAGTCTGCAGTGCTGGTACCTATAGTGCTTTTGTTGGTAGTGAAGGGGCTTGCCCTTGGCTATGTTCTTTTGAGGTAGTAAGCTGCTCTTCCATGATTTCTTGTTCTGCCACTACCAACTCCTTGCCCTTTGTTGTCCCTGTTGCTGGTGTAGTCCTTTCCTGGGCAACTTGTTGTGCAGTTGTGGCAGTTGATGAGCTCTCTCCAATTGACTGTGGCTTTTTGAAAGACTCCTGCCCAAAAGATTCCAAGTCAAGAGTTTTTTCCAAATATTTCATGGTTTGTTCCATTTTTTCTTCCTTAGTTAAATCTTCAACTAGAGTGCCCTCCAACCACTCATCTTGGTTGGCATACTTTTCTATGTTAGGGATGTTGCAGTGTTCATAGGGGGCTAGCCTATATTTTACCCTTCTTGCATTGATGAAGCCATATGGGTCATAGGGTACCCACCAAAATCTTCTCTTGAGTCTGAGTGTTTGACCCAATAGCTCATCAACATCCTTCCATCCCTCTTTCTTGTTCATAACAAAGGCGCCTAATTGGTCTCTGAGTTTCAATCGGGCCTTTTTCTTTGTGTATGGAAGTGATTCAGATCTGAGTTGATGAATTACCTGAAATATTCCAAGGAAAACAATCTCATTGGCACATATCTGGGCAGCCTGTAGGGGCACAACTCACATCCATATATCCTGAGAATAGTGTGATTCTGGTAGAGATACCAGTCACCTATTTTATAGTTCTTGGAGAGCTGTAGTATTTTTTGCATATCATGTGTCAGTCTAGGAGGAGGAGTTCTCATCAAGAGGCAAGAGACTGGGTACACAAATAGATCAACAAACTCACAATAAGAGTAGGGAGAGCTACGTACATCATGAAAGATTGGGATCCAAAAAATAACAGACCTCCTCTCCCCTTTGTGGTTCAATTTTCTAATGGGGAATTGGAAGATATCTGGCTGGTAATATAAAAATAGATGATAGATGTAAGAAGAATATTTGAAGATTCCCTCCTTGTCTAGCCTCAACAATTGGTCATGCATCTTATTGGCAATAAACTTGGCATAATTATACTTGACAGTAGGGGGCTACCCTAGGGTAAAAATAGACAACATAACCAATATGGTTTCATCAATGTGCTCACTTTTCTTGAACCCCAACACAAAAGTTATCATATCAACCACTAATCTACCCATTTCATTGAAGCGGGCATAGTGAAAAGGAGGTGGCTCATTGGGCTGGCTATCTACCCTCTTGAACACTTTGGCAATCCTGGCTATCTCTGAGCTGGAGAGTTTGGGACCTTCATCCAACAAGTATTTCATGGTAAGGTGAAACTGGAGGTGTGTTGGTTTAAAGTTCAGCATTTGGTCGATAGAGTCAGGAGTGATATAGAAAAGAGTAGTCTCAGATGGACTTTTAACTGCTCTGTTTGTTAGGTCATAGTTCTCACAACAGAGGTGGATGATCTCAGGGAATATGTTCATAGAGGGGAGGTAGTACCTGGGCAGGTTTGATTCCCAAATACCACATACATCATCTTGATTCAAGTAACTATTTATGAGCTCACATACTGCTTGAAGATGGTTTTGGAAACCTACAAGATCTTGGATTAGGTAATCTTTATCAGCTAAGGACAAATGTTCTAACTCTTTGTGGGGTGCATTGAGGGGGGTGATGTTTAAGGCCACTGTACCTTCCATGGCTTAGCTCTATTGCTTTTAGAATTGGAACCTTTGGCTCTATGCAGGTAAAAATGGGCAGGACGATGGCTTTAAGGATTTCACCGGGATTTTCACAGTTAGAACTGGTTTGTTGGTCTGAATTCGGTTTTGTGGAGTGATGTCAGTTGGAGAAGCGGGAGCTATGGGTTTGGCACAGTGGACTTCAATTGTGGGCAAAGATGGCCTGGGAGGTTCTTTGGAGAGTTTACACAGCCAAACGAGTTCAATTTTAGATGACTGTGTGGATTTAAAGTGCTTTTGGCATCTCAGAGGCTTATGGGGGATTTTTGGGCAACAACACAATGTTTTTTCCTTCAAATTGTGGTTGTTGGTGCTAATTTTACAGAGAAACTAATGGAAAACAAGGTCGGGAGAGAATTGCTGGTAAATACCCGTTTTTGTGTTGAAATGGGCGACTTGCGGGCGACCAGGTGGGTTGAGGGGCTGAGCTGTGCACTGTGCTTGCTGGTTGGCAGACTTGAACGGTCGAAAATGGTGTTTTCGACATAATTTGCATGTATAGGTGCATGTAGAAAACAAATAGTGAATGGGTAAAAACAAACACTTTTACCCTTTTACCTGGAAAATTTGACTTTGGCGGGTTAGGGGCACTTTTTTGGGGTGACGTTAGCATGACGTCATTTTTGTCATGTAGTGGGTATGGATGCTGACATGGCATATGACATGGCGGGTGACATGGCAAGTGACATCATGAGGTGACATGAGCATGACGTCAGCAGGGAGGGGGCAGGTGGTAAGCGGTAATATCGCACCGCTTTTGGAGGAAAGCCATTTTGGGGGAGGGGGCTCCGAACACACCGGGCGCTTGACATGCGTCCCCGGTACAGCGGAAATACCGCCCATCCCCCGGACGCTATTGTTCGACAGGTTGGGGCTTCCGAAATCACCGACTACCATCGGATCTGGAAGCGGCGATCGGACAGTTGGCATGTGATTAAGGTGGTGGTCATTTAACAGTGGCAGACCCATGTTAATTTTTGCGTTTTGTAAGGTTTTTCTGTGTATTCGCGAACTTTGGAAAAGTGGGTTTTTTGGACGAAAATGCGGGTTTAGGCTATTTATTTAGCCAAAGGCCATATAAATCCCGATGAGTATGTGGAGGGTTGTTATTGGCCCGTGGTGGGCCAATAACTCCCTAAAGAAAATTTTAAAATATGCCTATAGTTAGCCAAGGGTCGGGGTATTTATTTTTTGGGGTTTTTTCATGTATTTATATACTAAGTCGGGGGGGGGGGAAGCTATACATAGGACTTATATAATAAGGGTAGTAGGTTAATATGATTATGGGGGATAGGTTTGTATGGCTTAGGCTAAGTTTTAAAAGTGAAAACTTAGGCAAAGGGGTGAGGAAAGGATGAAAAATGGTGAAGCTTTAGGAAACTTTGGTAAGGTAGAATAAAGACTTTTTACACAAGAAATGTGGCTTTTTTTTCCTAGGTGAAACATCTTTTCACTTATTTTTGTCATGGAATGAAGTGGGCTAAAGGGGCTAAAGGTAATGAGCAGATCTCATTACCCTTTGGGAGGGAATGTTAGTAAGTGTTTTGGGAAAATGGGAAGGGGAATTAGTCATGCTCCATTTGATTTGTAGCCACCTTGCTATGGTACCTTATGCTTTTATGAGATGGAAAATCATTCCAGAAGAGCAAAGTGCTCACAAACCATGCCTTTGTACCCTCAAAATTGCCTACCCAACCTAGTATACCTAGCATTTTTTCTTCATTCTTATTGGGTGCACTTGAATTGGCAAACCTTGACTCTTCTCTTTTCTTTTAGCTGCCCTCCTATCTAAGTCTACCCTTATTTCTTCCAGGGCTCAGATTAAGCTATTGAGACCCTTTGCTTCTATGCCTAACTATTGGCATGCCTAGCTTAAACTGTTTGTGTAGACCTTCATTCTCTATTCTTAAACAAGTGAAATTCAAACATGATCTAGCCAGGATTAAGTTGTCTGGATAATTATCAATTGTGGCAAGAGTTCACCACCTACACATAGTGAAGATTCATCAACATATGGAACCTTTGCAGTATAAAAAGGATGAACATATTTGGCACTTCCCCAATCAATCATGAAAAATGAAACCTATTGGTATAGGGAGCTAACAAGTCCAACTGGAGCTGAACATGTAGTTGATAGCTGATGCGAATCACCACTAACACACACTAGAAGATTAGCACAGACACTATGCATTAGTGTGTTGCCAGTTTGGCCACACCCAAGAAGACCATGCACATGCTAGAAGACGATTTGGATGGAGGAGACATACCAATGCACCGAGATGCAACGGAGGCAAGAGTTTGCTTCAACAAGATGTCACCATGGAGCACATGAACACCATCATGGATGACCAAGCTTGGCATTAGTTCACCACCTTCACCATCACATGCATGTCAAAGAGTTGGTCTCACCACAATAGACCAAGTGTCAGTGATGTCTTGCATGGCTTGCTCAAGCCATTTTGTCTCACATGGGCACATGTGAATTGTAATGTAACGTCTTTTCAAGTTGAATTTCAAGTGTCGATATTTGTATGTTATAGTCATAGAGTAGATGAAGAGTCATGAGGGTAGATGAACTGTCACAAAGGGGAATGTCAAGGGTCACCCCACCCTTTGCTATAAATAGAACCTCATAACTCGTTGTAAAGGATTTTGGTAAGCCAAGCTTCCAATAAGACTATCTTGGAGAGAGCTTGGACAGTATTGTAATGAGCCTTGGCTTCTCCATTGCTTAGAGCTAGTGTATCTCTTCGAAGGAGCAGACAGTTGTGGCTATAATGTTTCACTATCAAAACTAGTGGTTAGACATGGATGTATTGTATGACTAGAACTTACACTCATTAATATAACAAGAGCCAACACTATTCATGCATATGTTGTATTATATTCTATGCTATTTGGTTTACACTAAATGATATATGTATTGGTTTGACTACACATTCATGTATAGCTATGTATGTATGTATGTATGAATCTCTCTTAAATGTTTTGTTGGTTTAACCATCACTTTGGATTTCTTGCTAACTTTCTTTCCATGTTGTGATGCATCTTCGTTCGTGTGTTCCCTTCTTAACTATGTGCTATCATAGGTTTCCAAGGGGCGCAGTCATCTCAACCCTCATGTGTTAGAACCTCTCATGCACCTTCCTTGGCTCACTATAGCTGTCACAACCTTGCTACTAACAGAGTTATCTTACTTGCCTTTGTGTGAAATCGGGGTTAAGGCATTACCGCATGACCCACTACTGGGACTCCTACACCAAACAGTCTGAGGTCTAATTGGGACTTCTTACCGAGGAGATCCCCTTACATGTTAGTGGGTCTAGAACCATCAACAACTAGAAAACCATTTCTAACAAGATCCTTGGAGCTGGTTTCTACTGGCCCACTCTTTTCCCTAATGTTCATAAGAAAGTAACCTCTTGCCATAAATGCCAAATATTTGAGGGGAAAAGAAAGCTATTGTCTTTGCCTTTAAAACCCATATCTGTTGAAAGCCCTTTTCAATAATGGGGATTAGATTTCATTGGAGAAATCCACCCATAATCCTCTGCCCATAACAAATGGATCCTCACAGCTACCGATTACTTCACTAAATGGATTGAGGCCACACCTTCCAAATTGGCTACTGATGTTGTTATTATCAAATTTCTGGAAACCAATATCTTGTCTAGATTTGGTTGTCTGAACAAGCTCATTACAGATAATGTTGCAGTTTTTAAATCCAAGAAAATGATAGACTTCTGCAACAAGTATCATATTACTTTGGGTCATTCAAATGCTTATTACCCACATGGTAATGAATTGGTCGAACCCTCAAATAAGAGTCTGGTAAATATTATTAAAAATTTGTTAGAAGATAACAAAAACTCATGGCATAACAAGTTAATAAATGCACTTTGGGCTAATAGACTCACAATAAATAAATCAATTGGCATGTCACTGTACCAATTGGTTTATGGGATGGATGTCGTCTTTCCATCTTCTTTAGGAGTTCTAGTTATGAAGATAATTCAGGAATTGCAAGTTGAGCCAAACGACATCTAGAGGAGGATTAATCAGACTATTCAATTGCAACAACCCAAGTAAGAAGTCTGTAATAAAACCCAAGTCATCCAGTAGAATATCAAAAAGATTTTTGATAGAAGAACTAAAGAAAATGATTTCAACTTGGGTGACAGAGTTTTAAAATGGGATTCGAGAAGAGAGGACAATGGAAAGCATGGGAAATTTGACAATCTATGGACTGGACCTTATATCATTAATGCTTTCAGAGGACACAATGCATTTTTTCTCAAACACCCAGATGGAACATAAATACCTGGTGGACCTGTGAATGGCAGAATGTTGAAACATTATTTCTCTTAGCAATAGAGGTTTTTCTTACATAAAACCATTGTAAATATCATTGTCTTTATTATTTTGATTAGGTAACCTATTGACAGAAGTTGAAGCCTGCAGAGAAGGCCCTAAGCTTATATTGATATGTTACCCTAATCACTTCAACAACAAAAGAAATTAGGTGTAGATATTGTTGAAATGGAACACTCAAGGCCACTGATCAAACGTTTTTGGAACCTAACATGGAAAGTGCCATCCCCAGTTGGAGCCACTATTAGGGTCCTATAATTTATAGGATCTCAAGATGATTGAGTATTTTATTTCAGAAATCTCATATTGTAAATAATTGTCAATTTGTAAATGATTTCCAAAACAAAAATATAATAAAATGAAAAGAGGGTATAAACGAAAACAAAAAACAAAAAACAAAAAACAAACATTGAAAAAAGAATAAAAAATAGAACCCCATCAAAGAAAGAAAAACAAAAACAAAAACAAAAAAAAAAAATATTGAAATTGTTGAAATTTAAATGCCACTACTGATAGATAGTTCTCTTCATGATTAATAAATAAAGGTTGTGTGAGGCTTCTTTAAAATGCCACAATGACTAGTTATTTGTTTAATCATACAGTATAATCATGGTTAAACATGTTTGAATTTTCGTAAATTAGATTAGAGAATAAATATCTTCGAAACAGTTTAATCTTGGTAAATCAGTGGTTAGGTAGAAAATGACATCAGTTCAACTATTTAATCTGAATCAATAGGAGAAATAAGTGATAGGACTTAACTAGTTTTAGATTTTCCATAAAATAAAATAACTATGGGTTTGCTAGTCTAAATGCACCCCTTTAGAAAAAATAAAAAAGTTAGCTTAGTTAAAGGGTAGGCAGAAATAGTTTAGTTTTATAAATATATTTATGTGCCCTTTACCCTAAGTCTCAGTGACATTGTAAAACAAAGGCATGATGGGATAATGAAAATTCATGAATTTTTTTATCCAAAGTATTATCTTAAGTTTCAAGCATTATCAAAGAGGCACATGTGGAAAAAAAACAGTTTTGTCATTTATGGTTATAAGGGCCGCAATCAAAGGCATTGTGATTCTTCGCTCTTAGGATCAACGACACCCATTCTTTTTCGGCCCTCCCTCTGCATCCTAGCTTTACTGTCGGGGGGGCCGAAAAGGCAGTATTCTCCACTAGGCCCCATCACTACGTGGCTTTGTCTCTGCCTTTCGCACCCCCTAGCTTATACCATTTACCGCCTCCTAACCCCTCTGAAAACCATTTGCCCCCCTCATCCCTCTACCATTGTCCCTACCCAACACCTTTGCCACTCCTATCGCACAACGTTTCCTTACCGTTGTCTAATTAAATTACTTCCCAAAAAATTACCGTTGAACATTCAATATTTCCTTCCCGAGTAATTATTCGAATTCAACGGTCTCGCGCCATCCTCCAACGGAACTTGCCAATCCTTCCTTAAAAATCTTGAACCGTTTTCATTGTCCCTTTCACTTGCTTATTCTCTATAATTCCCAGGTTTTATTTTCAAAGCAACCAGTTCCAAAAGATTTTTTGAAGCCGATCAAATTTTCAGCATTCTATCTCCAATCCCCCGATGGCTCACAACCTGAAATTTGTTCCCGGTAAGATTTTCCTTCCATCACCATTAATCGTTCACTGATATAATTATGCCTCAAAAAAGAAAGAACAAAGAGAACCCTGTTAATCCATTAATCCCTCCATCTATAGACTTAGACCATATTCCATTAGCTAATAGGGATTACAAGATCAGTTAGACACAGTGTGACTGTGAATTGATGGATCTTTACCTTTGGCTGGAGGATAAACATGTTTATAAAACAGATGAAATTGGACTCTAGGAGTCCAATATTCCTCACTATATTTCCCCTCTGACCTTCCATGCCCCTTAATTCACTAGAAAATTCCAAGGCTATTATGTTCCCAGCCAAAGAGCCATTATGACCCCATTTGGTGAAATCCTTTTTTCAATCACTGCCCAATCTATTAACTAGATGATACTGGCTCCCCTGATCGAAAAAAATACGTCATTTTCCTTATAAGCCCTCACAGAACTCTATCAAAAGCTTGATTTTGCTAGAAGAGCCAATATTGTTTATATCTTCTTACAATAAAACACCTAATTGCCAAAGAAAAATCCTCCATACCCTTCCTCAATCTTCCCTAATTATCTAAACAAATTATAACCATAATTTCACACATTCTGGGTTATTATTCTAATTAGTGGGTAGATGAACCCATTCTAGGTTTCCTTTCCATTTTTTCCACAAATAGCAAACCATCTATTTTGTTTAATTTCAGTCAATTCCTGGTTGATAACATACATGAGCAGTTTCTTAAATTTATAATAGAACAAGTGTTTAAGAACACTTAAAATTTACTTTATATATTTATGTATTATAAAGCAAGCAGGTTCAGTTTTTTCGTGCAAAAGTTAGATGAAGAGGGAAACCAATAGTCTGTAATATTTTGGACATATTTAGTGATGAAAGAGCAGCAAGAATTTTCATATAAAGAGTTCATTGAAGATTTTGTTCACCCAGCTATGAGTATCCTAAACATCTCAGCACAACCAAGAATCAGTGAAGACATCAAGAGGATTCTACATTTGACAAATCAGTCCAGGACTGGAGACTGGTATTTATACCAAAATTACACTCAAATCATAGTTTACGGATGCAAGTTAGCACCATACAAGCTCCCAAAATGCCTCCCCATGAGGATTTTTTCCCTTGAATATATCATAAAAATGATAAATTTAGATGATATTCACTTTGTGGTGGCAAAGAAGAAGTCCCAGTTTCGGATAAAGACATAGATGGGCCCTTTCATATGTAACACCAAGTCAGTATGAGAAGAGGCAGATAAAATCCTTAAGGAGATGAAATTTAGCCTGGGTTTCACATGGACTTATGACACTTGGGGTATCATTTCTAAGCTGAGAGTAGGAAAAAACAAAACTACTCCATATATCCATACCCCAAGGCATGAGATAGAGAAATATGTGAACCAGTTAGAATGGGTAGAGAATACATTACAAGAAGCTGAAGAGAAAAGGTTTTCTACTTCAAGTTTACAGACTCCCACTCATCAAGAGAAAAAGAGTAAAAGGAAGAGAGAGGAGGGATCTTCATCAACAATAGGTGGTGAGCTCAAGGAGTTCATAATTAGTTACGACAAAAGAACTAAGATGACTCCTAGGATAGAAGTAGAAAAGGAGGTAGAAGATCAACCTGCCATCATAATTGGAGAAACACCATCTACAAGTAGAAAGTTTGTCACATCTTCTACTGAACCTTCACTATCACAAGGTCAAAAAGATACAGAGCTAGTTTCACAGAATATCCAAGAAGAAAAGGAAAAAATTGTTTTTGACAGGTATCGAGAGATCAAACTTAAGAATGAAATTCTTAAGAACAACACCTACACTCAGTTTTGGAAGCAGACTTCCAGTTCACATAGCAAACTTTTGTCCATTTTTTATATAGAACAAGGAAAGATGCAGATGGCCTTCCTTGAGGCCCAAATTCCACATCCTAAGACACTAGCAGATTACAAGAGCACATCATTTGAATTCAGCACCAAAGATATCCATCACAATGATCAAATGGAGATGCATAAACAGACTGGGGAGATGATTTCCTCTACCTTAACTAATACTTCCATGTCATTTTCAAAGTTGTAGGTTTCATATGCAAACATTAAGTCCCAGTTAAAAATGGAGAAAGTATCCTCTTTGGCAAAGGACATTAGGATCAAATCTTTGGAATATTTGGTAGTCAAGATAGGATATGATCCTAAAGATATAAATGTTGCATAGAATACTATCAAGAAGAAAAAACTTGACATTGCAGCATTGAGAAAGAAGTTGAAACTACCAGCCACAGAGGATCCCTTGACTAAAGATATTGAAGAAAATGAGCCACATAAGGCTGACATGATGAAGTTGATGATAGAGCAGAATGTTCAGATCAGACAAATGGAGATAGAAATGGAGAAAATGACTAAAGAGAAAGAACAGAGTCAAAGGGTAGCCATAGTCCCCCTAGATGCTATACCCATCACTCAAATCCCAACTACAGGAACAACAACTGCAGCAAACTCTTCAACTCAAGCTACAAGTGTTGAACAGGTGACAAAGACACTAGAAAATATTTCAATCTAGTCAGAGGAAAATAATAAGCTGCATGGGAAGCTCAAAGTTATGCAAGAATAGAAAGCCATAACTGAAGCTTCTCATTTGGTTGAAGTACATAAGTCAAAAAGGCTGTTAGAGAGGTCATAGAAGGTGGAGAAGTATACATCAATTGGTCAAACCTTGGCCCAAGCCAGGGAATCCATTTCGATGAGTATTTTGGACTCCATGAATGAGATTTGGCCATGCATCCAAATCATTTTTGAACAGAAATAACTAATACAAAAGGCCACTGAAACCATTGTTGAAGTAATGGAAAAGGTGGGAGACATGCTTATGGAAGCTTCCAATATCATCAAATTCCTGAATTCAAAGAATAAGTATGAACTTGAAGAGTTAGGAATCAGTGACAGGATTTCCACCATCTTGGAAGTCAAGAAGGTTTTGACTAAAAGAAATATCATTAAATAATTGGAGGAGAAATGTGAAACATTGGAGTTGGGAGTGAACAGATTCTTCAATGAGATTCAAGAATTAAATCGGAAAGGAAGTGGCCAGAAGAAGCATTAAATTCATTGGTATAAAAGGCAACATGACAGCTAGAGCATTCTTAGAGACAATGGGATATGAATTTTTTATCCAGTATAAGGTAAAACATATCCTCACAGTAAAACCAACATTTTCAAAGTATATTGAGGTTTATAAGATTTACCAAATGGTAATCAAGTTAATCATTCCAGATGAAAAAAGGTGGGAGAAACTATGTGATCTATTGGACTAAAAAGAAACTTGAATGCAGTAAGAACATCAGCCGGCGCAACATAGTTATAGGCTGATTGAGCAACTAAATCCTCCAAAATAGAGCCACCTCTTCATGCAACTGCCCACCTTGCCTACAATTCTGCAGAAGGTCAATTTTATGGTTTAGATAATGCTAATAATACACTTTCAGTTGAGACAATGATTGTGTAAATCATTTTGTAATTATTTTTATAAATACTTCATAGTTTGAAGTAATACAGGTTGATTGTTGAATATAATTTCCTCTACAAATTGTAATTTTCTAGTTGCTGGAAGTATCAACAATAAAATGACATTCTTCATAGGATTCATGCAGTGTATGAATTGGTGATGTTTTTCTTTTGTTCATGTGTTTAATCATTGTCTTCTTTCTCTGTCATTTCTAAAAGGCTTAATTACATAACAAAAACTATGATGAATAGGATATGTTATACAGAACACCCTATTCTAGCTGTTAGTAATTTATATGTTTTTTGTAGAAGTAAAATTAAGGAATTCTTCATTGCTCCTTAGTTTCTACCGAATCTTACATTTCTTTTGTTTCATAATCCATTTAAAATTATGAAAGATCCAACTAGTGAAACCTAGCTTTTCATGTGAAACTCCTTCAAAATTTGATGCAGTTAAGATTTAGACTCCATATCCCAATGGAATTATAACAATTTAATCAACAAAGAAATCTAATAAAAAATAATCAGTGTAGTAATAACTAGCCTAAAATTCAAATCAAACATAGCTAAATTTTACAGAGAGATCCCTCTCTGAATCTGGCAGGGCTAGATCCCAGCTTCCAAAGTGGTTTTAATTTTGTCCTATGTGTTTACTATCTCAACCTCAAAAATACAAAATGATAACAAGTTCGGCCAATAAAAATACTTTTGCAGTACTGCCATTTGTTTCTCTACTCTGAAATGTCTAGCAACCCGAATGTAGTGTGCCTCCCAAATCATCTTGGCACGCTCGCTTGAAGGAACACAGATGTGTCCTAGGTGGAATAGCAGTGCATCCTGGAGGTGAAAATTTGGAAATTCCTTATCTTCTAGGAGTGTCTTGTATGTGCTCTTGAATTCTAGATCATTCTTCTAAAGATGTGACCACATTGAAAT
The DNA here is from genome assembly GCA_000404065.3 of Pinus taeda. Taxonomy (NCBI): domain Eukaryota; kingdom Viridiplantae; phylum Streptophyta; class Pinopsida; order Pinales; family Pinaceae; genus Pinus; species Pinus taeda. The sequence goes on from APFE030036375.1 coordinate 29,207, forward strand.
CTCATGCCCACAGGAGTCGAGCAGAATGATCAATGCCATGATTGGTGGTCGGCTGAGGTAGTCTACAACATTATTGGTGTTTCCCTTCTTATACTTAATTTTCAAATGCAACGGATAGAGGTATGTGGAACATTTCTGATGGTTATCATTCTGCAACTTTCCTTGCGTTTGTATTAACTGTAGGGGTCAGTGGTCTGTGTGGATGACCATTTCCTTCCCTAGAATGTAATGCTTCCATTGACGACATGCCTGCAGAATGGAATACATTTATTTTTCATATGTGAGATACTTTCGAACTGTGTCTGAAAGTGTCTGACTGTGGTAAGCCACTAGATGCCCCTACTCAGTAATAACTGCACCAATAACATAGATGAAGGCATATGTCAATCGCAAATGGTTCTTGCAGGTCACATAATGTGAGCACTGGTGTAGAGCAAAGGTGATGCTTCAATTCAGAAAATGCATGTTGTTGGGATTTAGACCAAAAGAACTTTTCTTTCGCCTCGTCCTTAGTGACTTGAATTAAAGGCCAAGTGATATGAAAGAACCCCAACATGAACCTATGCTAGAAATTGGCAAGACCCAGAAAGTTGTGGAGCTTTGTTAGAGTGGTTGGGGCTGGCCAATCCCAAATGACTTGTATTTTGGTTGGGTTCACATCCACACCCTTCTCATCAATGATGTACCTGAGATATTGAACCTGGGTCATGCCAAAAATGCATTTCTCCATATTGGCACACAACTTGTGTTTTGCAGGGTTTAGAGGACCTGTCGAATATGATGGAGGTGCTCTTCCCAAATCTAGCTGAAGATCAAGATGTCATCAAGATATACCACCACAAATGCATTGGCGAAGGGTCGCAAGGTGTCGTGCATCAATCTCATGAAGGTTGTGGGGGCATTTGCCAACCCGAATGGCTTTGACCAAGCATTCAAAAAATACCTCCTTGGATTTTAAGGTAGTCTTCCACACATCCGAGGGTTCAATAGGCACCTGGTGATAACCGAACTTCAAATCGATCTTTTTGAAATATTTGGCCCCCTTGAGGTGGTCTAGAAGGTCATCAATTTATGGTATTAGGTACCTATTCCATAAAGTAATCATGTTCAATTTCTGATAGCCAATACAAAGTCTCCAGTTCCCATTTTTCTTTTGTACCAATACAATCAGGCTCCCACTGGGTGATAAGCTTGGCCTGATGTGCCCTTTCTGCAACAACTCCTGAATCTGCCTCTTCATCTCATCGTTCTCAGAGCAGAGCATCGATAAGTCACTAGATTTGGTAGCAATGAACCCAGGATCATATCGATGGAGTGCTTGACTTGATAGTGCAGAGGAACCCTCGTAGGTGAGGAGAAAATGTCCATGTACTACTCCATGACCTTGTCTATCTACTTCTGCTATGTGGAGGAGCCATGTCAAGAAGTTTTGGCCACAATCTTCTTCTTGCCCTGAGGGTGAATCATAAGGAAAAAAATTTCCTATTCTGTGAAATGATCTTACTGCATTGCTTTGAAGTGATTAAAGATATGGCAGTAAGCGGGGCTACCTCTAGTATCCTGTACAACTTAATACCCAAAGTAATAATCATAGAATGAGATCGAGACTCATACATGGTATGTAACTTCCACAAGTATGGTTGTCCTAATAATACATCACAAAATTCAAGAGAGGCAACATCCCATAGTACCTCATCCATTTAGGGCTTCATGTTGTAGGGAAGGCGACAATGTATGTTGACACATAGATCTTGTCCTTGGTGAGGCCACTCGATGGTGGATGGTTGCAGATGTGTTGTATTCAATAGACTAAGCCACTTCATGAACTCTGTTGAAATGGGGTTCTTTTGACTCCCGTTGTCGACAATGGACTGCAACAGAGAACCCTTCACCCAAATTTGTGAATGGAAGAGGCGTTCCCCTTCCTCTGTATCTTTAGGCTCATTTTTCTGGATCTTTGTGGTGGCCACAGTGGCACACTGGGCTCTACATCAATGATATGCTTCCATTTTTCATTCCCCTTGTCGGGTTTTGACTCAAGAGTCGAAACATGCACCTCATTTGGAAGCCTTCAACTCGGCCACCAGTGACCGCTTGGCCCAACATTCACTCGTGTTGTGAGTGGAGCTCTTATGGAACTCACACCATTTTTTCCTTTCCTTCTCTATCTTTATGGTGTTTTTCTTTTCTTGTGGCTTTAGAGGGTTGTCATGGGTCGCCCCGCCTTGGCTTTGTCCTCCATTATGCGGTTTCGGGGTGTCTTTCCCTTGCTTCGGATTTGCATATCCAAAGTCTCGCTTCTTCTGTTTAAAATTATACTCAATCTGGACAACGTATCAATACGACGTGTTGAGTGAGATGTCTAGGAACTCCATCTCATCCTAGATGTACTTGTGTAGGCAGTTGCGGTAATTGAGTATAAAATGTCAAAATCCTTGATACCAAACTTTGTGCAAAGTGTATGAAAAAAATTGGTAAACTCATCCATGTCTTGGTCCCTTCCTTGCCACAGTGTGGTCCACTTTATGTATTTATCCTCATAGCTCCCGACAAGGTATTACTTCTCCTTGATGACATCCCAGAATGAATTTGAAGTGGGTGCGCTAAAAATAGTGAGGGTGTACTTTCTTCCTTCTTCTCGCAGTAGGTTTCCCACCAATCCTTGATGTGGGGGGAATCTTTGAGAAGTACAAAAGTAATATTTTCCTGGCTACAAAAATCATGAACAAAAAAAATCCTTCTAACAGATTTAACCATTTATCTATGGCGTCTGCATCTATCTGACCTTCAAATATGGGGATGTCAAAGTTAACTTGCACCTTAAAGGTGTGGTGCTTCCAGAGTAGATGTTGGAAGGAGATGTGTTGCCTTTGCATAGTCGTTGAAGGATCTGGGAAATGTTGTCCATCATCGCATTCCTCTATCACTCAAGGGCTTCTTCAAGAAAGATTTTGAAATGATCACCTAACCCCTCATATTTCTTCTCTTTTTCCATGGGAGGCTTTCAAGATTTGCGAGGCTGGTCTTGCAAAGGTTCGACGAGTTTGAGCCCTAACTTCTTATATCCCAACCTCATTGGCGACATGCAAAGAAAAACAAAGAAAGAGAAGACTGCTCTGATACCAATAATCCAAACTTAAATAGGAATACAACACATTACAAATATAACCATAAATATAGAGATGCAGCAGAAATAACACTTCATGTCATTAATATCAAATACTAAAATATGCTTACAAACATAATGGAAATACAACTAGCTTGGGTGATGGTAGCTTATCTTTGAGGAGAGATGTGGCACCTACATGCTTCTGAAATATGTTAGAATGAGGATCAAAGGCATATTTATTATTTAGAAACAATGGAAAACCCTAAACATTAAAAAACCTAACCCTAGGAGATGAAGCACCAAAACTATAGGCCCCATTTGGATAAATTGATACATCAACTTCCTAGGGTCGTAACTTTTGCATGCGATCTTCATTTGATGCGTGCAATACCACGTTAAAAATATCTATCTGACGACTACAAATTTAGAATGAAAAAATTGGTTAAGATGTAATAACTGGCTGTTTTCCCAAAAAACGTTGTTTAGGGCCTCAAAACGGCTCTGAAAGTTCAAAACCCGAAAAACGACCAAAAATAGTAAATTGTGCTATAATTAAGGAAAATGAAAAACTGAAAGAGACAGTGCGTTATAGACATATTTGGGCACTGCAAACCTAATCACATATGTCCATAAACCAAGGGTTTCTAAACCTCTAAAAGTGTTGTTTCATACCTTAAAGGAACAAGGTCAACTGATTACATCATTTCCCAGAAGTTCTACCTAAAAAGCTGCTTAGAACTGCTCAAAATTGGACCATACAAACTGCTCCATGCTGACGGTGCGATGCATCTCACCTGCTACACATAGAAGGTGTGATGCATACTGAAAATACCTTTTGTAGGGTGTGCTGAGCGAGAGCAGACAAATGGGAGGGGCAGTTTGCTAGGTGGAAACCCAGAGAATCTTCTAGAAACTGCTCATTTGACACTTACCTCTCTGAATTCACCCAAGGATGAGTAAGAGATCATGAAATCTCCAAGTGGAACCAAGAACTATAAAAGAAATGACACTAATCAAAATCCCATAAGCTGACTCACCCCCTGCAAATATCTATATATGGATCCCTCATCCTAGAGATCTAGAGGTTGGAATTTTGTATTTTATAAGGAAGTGTTGTTGGTTTCTCTATGAAAGATTGTATTGTTGGGTGATCTAGTCTTTTCATGAGGTGAAGAGGGCTTTCATGTTGTGAGGATGGCGCTAGATCAGACAACTGGGTTGTAATCCTCTCTTCTACTACTTCTATCAATAAAGCTATTTGAGTTTTCCTCCATATGCTTGTATATCTCTGAATCTTGTATTTGTTGATGCATGTGTATGGTTAATGTACATCTGATCCTATACTGTTTATGGTTATAGATCTCTAGTCTTTGACGGTATTCTACTGCTTTGACTCTACAAGTGTTCTTTGAAGCGGGACAAGTGAGAAAAGAGTGGTGAAAGCTCTATCAAAGGACAGAGGAAACAAGCAAGGAGCCAAGCGAAATTCTGAGGTTGGTACTCTCTGCTTCTCTCTCATCTATCTCTCATAAAGGAAAACACAAGTAACTTTGAATTGTTTGTTTCTAAGATAACTACCCGTCTTAGTGGGACTAGCAGCTCTAAATGGACACTAGTTTTCTCAGAAACACAGTGGTGGGGGTCCAAGTGGAGTAGGTGGGTGGCCACCAATATCCACCTAGATTGGTCCTCCTCCCTTAGGAAGAAATGGGCCCCATTACGTTCAGTGCCTCCATGAGATGGGGAAACTTCTATTGAACTTGGTCCCTGGTGAGCCACTTTCCTTGCTACAGGAGTTGGCCAGCTTTGACAACCCAATATAGTTGGATCTTCTGCTCGTGAGTTTTTTTGATCTATGTGTCCATGATACGATCAGTTGTGGCATGCTCTATGTTGTCTGGGTTCAGCTATGTTGGTGTGAGTTGTTCTACAATGTCGGATGTGTCTAGCAATGGTGGAAATTATGGCTGAAGATGGTATACATTGAACATTGGGTGAAAAACAAGGAAAGGTGGAATGTTGAGCTCAAAGGAATTGTCCCCTACAACCTTGGCAATGGTATATGTCCCATATCAGAGCAGGTGAAGCTTGTGGTGGGGTCCAATGAGGCGCTCCTTTTGCAAATGTAGCCAAACTTTGTTTCCCACCCGGAACTTGTGCGGCACCTAATTTTGATCATGGTGATGTTTGTACTTAGTATTGGCTTTGTCCAATATATCATGGACCTGTTGGTGGATGTGTTAAATGTGCTCAATGAAGTTGTTAGCCCTGTCGGTTTCAGACTGGATGTGAGTCGAGTCTGTGTGAGTGGTTGCAAATGGTATGGCCACATCAGTGGGACATAATGGATTAAATCCCAACCCTACCTCAAAGGGGTTGTGGCCTGTTGAGCTATAGAGAGCTATGTTGTAGTTGTGTTGGAAATAGGGGAGGCTTTCATTCCATGTGTGTGGATGCTTTGAGTTTTACATCCACATAATGTGTACAATCATCACGTTGATGACCAGTTTTTGGCCATTAGTTTGGGGGTGGAAATTCGTTGACTTAGTAAGTTTCTTATCCAGCATCGATGAGAGACTTGAAAAGAAAGAACTTAAGAATATATTTCCTTGATTTGGGACAATGGACTGTGGGATCCCAAAGTGTACCCACACTCACTCAAAGAAGATATTAGTAGAGGTCTCTATTGTGATACTCTTCTTGCATGCTGCCATAATTGTTATCTTAGAGAATCTATCGAGGACCAGTAAAACGCAGTCGTTGCTGTGTTTAGTAGAAGGAAAACGCAACATGTAATCCATGGAGATGGATCCCCAAGGTCAACTAGGAGTAGGCATAGGAGTATATAAGCCTTGCTTCTTCATGGTTGTTTTGGTAATAGCGCAGGCAATGCAGAATCAAATTTACTTCCCAACATCTTGAAGAAGGTTCAGCCAATAAAAATACTTCTGCAATACTGCCATTTCGTCTCTACTCTAAAATGTCCAACGACCCAACTATAGTGCGCCTCCCAAATCATCTTGGCATGCTTGCTTGAAATAACACATGTGTCCTAGGTGGCATAACAGTGCATCCTAGAGGTGAAACTTTGGAACTTTCTTACCTTCCATGAATGTCTAGTATGTTCTTCTGAATTCTGGATCACTCTTGTAAACATGAGACCACCCCAAAGTCTCGTGCCCACAGGAGTTGAGCACAGTGATCAACGTCATGACTGGTGGTTGGCTAAGGCAGTCTACAAAATTATTGGTGCATACCTTGTACTTCATGTTTAAATGTAACCATTGTAGGTATGTGGACCATTTCTGATGGAAATCATTTTGCAACTTCCCTTGTGTCTGTATGAACTGTAAGGGTCAGTGGTCTATATGGATGATTGTTTCCTTCCCTAGAATGTAATGCTTCCATTGATATTAGACATGCATAATGGAATACATTTCTCTGTCATAGGTGGGATACTTTTAGATAGTGACTGAAAGTGTATCACTATGGTAAGCCATTGCATGCCCTTGTTGAGTAAGAACTACACCAATAACATAGTCGGAGGCATCTATCTCAATCTCAAATGGTTGATGCAGGTTTGGTAATGTGAGAATTGGTGTAGAGTAGAGGTGATGCTTTAACTCATAAAATGTCTTCTATTGGGCTTCAGACTAAAAGAACTTTTCTTTCTCTCCTCCCTTGGTGACTTGACCTAAAGGGAAAGTGATATGAGAGAACCCCAAGACGAACCTATTGGTAGAAATTAGCAAGCCCTAGAAAGCTGCAGAGCTCTATTAGAGTCATTGGGGTTGGAAAATCCCGAATGACTTGTATCTTTGCTAGCTCCACATGCACACCCTTCTCATCAATTATGTACCCCACATATTGAACCTGGGTCATGCTAAAAGTGCATTTCTCCAAATTGGCACACAAATTATGTTTTCACAGGGTTTGGAGGACCTGTCGAATACGATGGAGGTGCTCTTCCAAACTCTAGTTGAAGATCAAGATGCCATCTATATAAACCACCACAAATTCATTGGTAAAGGGTCGGAAGATGTCATCAATCAATCTCATGAAGTTTGCAGGGGCATTCATTAGCCCGAAAGGCATGAACAACCATTCGAAAAAGACCTCCTTTGATTTGAAGGAAAACTTCCACACATCGAAGGATTTGATAGGCACCTAGTGATAACCAGACTTCAAATCAATCTTTCTGAAATATTTGGCCCCCTTAAGCCGGTCCAGAAGGTCATCAATCCATGGGTTTGGGTACCTATTCCATACAGTGATCTTGTTCAATGCTCGATAGTCAATATAGAGTCTCCAGGTCCCATCCTTCTTCTGTACCAATATGATCGGGGTATGATAGGGTGATCAACTTGGCCTGATGTGCCCTTTCTACAGCAACTCCTGAATCTGCCTCTTGATTTCATCATTCTCTAGACTAAAGTGTCGATAGATTTTTCCATTTGGTAGTGTAGAGCTATAACTAGGGTCTCTCACACCTCTAATTATCCCACATTAATAAGTCAATCCGGGAACGTTTTGTTATTGCAAAGAGTAGCTCAATCCGAGGCTATTTTTCCGAGTAATGCTCAGTAGTATAGTGTTCAAAAGATTCGACAGAAAACAGATGCTAAGCTGTAACTAAACTAACCCGAAAGATAGAATCACACAAAACAGTTGATCAGTCTAGGGTACGGAAGCAATAACCCATCCCTCTAGAAACTGATAAAGAAAGAGAATTAGAGCATGGACTTATAGGTCTGGGAGCTAAGCAGCGTCTTGCTGAGGCTCACTACAACCTTAGGCCTTCTCTCACACCAAAAACAACAAAGGCAGGTAAATGAAACGGCAGAAAGTAAAATGGAACAACAAACTGGAAATGGAACAGCAGTAAATGGAACAACAGTAAAATGGAACAACAGTAATAAAATGGAACAACAGTAAAATGGAATAGCAGTAATAAAATGGAACAACAGTGACAAAGTGGAACAACAATCCTTGACGAATTATGGAACAACAACCATCACCCGTATGTACATGTTCTATCCTACTATAACAATCTGAGGATAATGAATGATATGACTATGTTTCTAAATAGAGTAATACTACTTTCAAGTCTTCCAAATAACATTTCACATGGATCCAGTGACAATAACATTCATACCATCATTCTGTTACAAAAATAATTGATTAAAGATGCAATTCGGCCTTGAATAGATCCAATTGTCCAGTGCAAAGACATTATATGGAGAAATCATTCAGATATTGATTATAACAAAGCATAGCATATCATATGAAAAATGTATCAGATTACCAAATAATAAAGATAAACAAACCACACGCAAATCACCGTATAATGATACAAAAGCAAGTGTCCTTCGAAGCCGGGCCCTTAGCTGCCAATGGTACACTGCCTTAGGTTACTCCAGACGCAGAGACGAAATGAACACCAAGTCTTTTATATTAATCGCATCAACAAAAGTATAACAAAATCAGGTCTCAGTAAGACTCAATGATCAAAGTTTGTTCTGAAACTTAGAGTTATAAAATAGTCGTCCTCCTGCTCAATGGCGTTGTGCCTTTATATAAAATAAATGACGGAGGTATCTAGATAATCAAAGATAATTTAAAGCAGCGATCCCTCAGGATCAAAGATCCTGAGGGATTCGCTAATCATTTAATTCTTCTCTTTTCTTTCTTGCGTTTGCCGACTCGGTATCCTGCATTCTTTTCCTGGACTATTCAGCTCTGATTTTGCTTGATCTTGTTCGCATCCGGTTCCCCGCTGGAGGGACAACAGTTATTTTCCCTTTGCTTCTCACTTTTGGACGGCAACTCCTTGCTTCCACGCCATCCTGCATAGAAAAACGTCAATTATTAGCACTTGAGCTTCCTTTGTCTATTTTTGCACATTTTATCAAAATCCTTTATCTTCTTTGAATTCATAATGCAGAAAAGGTTAGAATTATTATTGAAAAAACACTAGATTGCTTGTCAAAAGCATACCTTCCAAGTGCTCCACACACCCCCCTGCTTACCCTGTTTCATGGCCTCATGAAAACATTATAGTTGACATGCAAGGTGGTGAGAGAATAGGCTGGAGAAGGGATCTCGCGAGGAGGCCGACAACCGTGATGAGCAACTAGATTGTCAAAGAACTGATCTATTTGATCTGCAGGCATCTCATACAAGGCCTGATATCCGGGTGCAGGGTGCCAAATAATTGGACTGCGAAATCGATACCCCAACCAGGATGGCCCTGCTTGCAGAATCCATTCCCCATAAAGGTTCAATCGGCTGGCAGCCAGCTCAAAATTCTCATATTTGAATGGTTCCCTGAGCTGGATGTTTGGGCTAGAGGTCTGATATCGAAATTTTGCAGCATCGATGGCAAGGTCTTTAATAGTCAGGAAATATTCCAGACTATGTCGGATCAAGTCTTCGTGCATGGGTCCTAATATCTCGATGACACCCGGGATCCTCATAAGGCTCCTATGCTCTCTCCATAACGTCACTAGGTCTCTAGGTTCAGCTCGTACCCATAAGTCTAGGCTATTCTCCTGTCTCTGAAAGGTGTTATAAGCTCTGAGCCATTTCATCTGATTAACCCCAAATGAGATAAAGGCTTGGAATTGTATATCGCCAACAAAAGGGCCAGGATCTAAATCGGTTTCCTAGTCTAGCACAAGGTTGTGCAAGTAAAACTCGCACAATAACCTTTGAACCTTAATTCCATAATGCTTGCAACAATCTATACAATCATTAATAGTGTTGATGTGGATAGGTGCACCTACCCTAACGTCTTTTATTTTCAATCGCAAATATCGTTCAAGCAAAAATAAAGCATAATTTTTAGCAGGGGCCCTACAGGTCAAAACATCATTATACAAGGAACACACAGTGTCCATCTGCTTAACAACACTATCTAATCGATGAGTTATCTTAGCAACCTTTTCTTGCTCCTTTTGCCATCCTTCGAAGGCCTGGCTCTCGGACTGACTAATATCCCGAAGTTGCTGTTGTAGCTCTTCGTATTTCTCCCGGGGGACTGTTTGTTCTCTCAGCTACTCAGCTTCTTGCGGAGCTTGCTTCATCATTTTGTGCAAGGTCCTTGTTTTTGGATCCTTTTTCCATAAAGTCGTAGAGGCTGGGGATTTGACCTGGACCTTTCTATTACGCTGCTTAGAGTTTAGGACCCGAATTACCCCTAAGGGTGGTGCTTCTGTTTGGGTCTCCTTGCTTTCTTTTTCTTTCTTAACGCGAATAAAGGGTTGTTGTGGTCCCCCTGCCATCGGAGCCTCTTGCTGTTCCTCTTCCTCAATTGGAATGCCCATCCATTCTTCAAGGTCAGATGGAACATCAGTCTGCCCCTCCACGATATTTGGAACAACAGTCTGTTCTTCAATGTCACTTGGAACAACAATCTGTTCCTCAATGTCATTTGGAACAACAGTTTGTTCTTCGGCAGTAGGTCTCCTAATGGGGTTTCGACCAACAAAACGGGTATAGGTCTATCGCCTTCTTGTCCTTCGGGATTTTACTATAGTGGCCCTCTTCCTTTTCCTTGCGGTAGTTTGTATCCTCAAGTTGGCTTTCAAAATTCGAATTTGCTGTCAGAGCCTGGCTATAGTGCCCAGCAACCTCTGCTGTTTCTTCCTTAATATATTAATTTCCTTTGCCTCGGCAGAGGGTTTATGACTGGCCCTTAAGTCTGCTCCTTCTCCGTCTGGGATTTCTTCCGGCGTCTTAGGGACAGATTGTTCCTGATTAGTGTCTCCCATTTCATCATCATAAACGGGTAGGTTTTCTTCTCCTTCCTTTTCTGCATGCGCTTTCTCGAGTATATCTTCCTCCGTGGGTCCGTCAGGGATGCTTGCTGTGCTGGAGGGCTGGCCATATTCTCCCATATTGGCCAGGACTGCTGCCAATTCCTCCTCACCCACAAGGTCCTGCAACGGGCTACCCCCTGGCTGTACTACTTCTTCTTCTTGATTGACCTGCTCGGTAGCTGTTTCTGCCTCAGAGTGCTCGTCTCCTTCCTCAATACCTCCTCCAGGCTGGTCAGCCTCGGCCCCTGATTGCTCAACATTTTCTTTGGAGGGTCCTCCTTCTGGTTCTGGAGGTTCGTCCACAATTTCAATTGGCTGGGTAGTGGTTCCCTGAATCTTTTCCAGCCTTCCTCGTATCCGGGCCAGCCAGGCTGACTTCCTTGGTCTCTCAGGTTGTTCGGGTGTACCAGCAAGTTCTCTGGGTTCCTCTGGTCATTCTGGCGTACAAGAGGATTGTTTTTGTTTTGGAGCAGCATGTCTTTTTGCTGCCAATTCCTTGCATTTCTCTGATCGTTCTGGCGTGCTGGAGGAATGTTTAGGTTTTGGGGGTGGTGTAGCCAATCCCCCCTTGACTATTGCGATAAGTTCCTCCTAGGTGCTTTGTTGTTGAGTGAGACTATGGCTCACTATCAATCGAATCAGTCGATGGTGGCTAACGACTGCGTCTATGTGTTGTGCCTTTTTCAGGCTTCGGGCCGCATCATGTAATAATGAATTTAAAAGTGCAGGGAGATTTAGAGAACATTTTCCTTTCAAAATAGCTAAAAAATTCAGGTGACGAGGTCTTACCACGTCTTTCCTCCCTTCGCAGGTGATGTAGCTCTGCACTATCTTTGCTAGCTCGGTCCAGGGTTCCCCTAGCGTTTCCGGCAGAACTCCCTTCCCTTTGACTGTCAAGCTTTGGCCTTCATCCTGGAAAATCTCCATAACCTTTTGTAATCTTTCCTTCTTCAGCGTCCATACGGGTCTGGCAGCTGGTAGTCCCGAGACTTCTGCGATGATATCGTCTGTGACCACTATCCTCTTTCCTCCTATTATGGAGTAGTTCTCCTGCAAATTTTGCAGGAATTCCAACGCCACTGCTTCATTTGATTCTTGTAGGTGGCTGAAATAATTCAGCCACCCTGCGTTTTCCAGGATCTCACGGGCAGCAGCGGAGACTGTCAACTCCTGAGGTTCGCTTCAGACCATCTTTCCCCCCATGATTCCGCTCAGAATTCTTAATGGAACAACAACTGCCTGTGCTGTTTGAGACGCAGAAAGGATGATCGTCGCCAAATTTTGGAAAAAAAACACAGAGCATGCAACAAAAAAGGATCGTGGACGGCAATTTCCGTAAAATGGAATTATCATATTGTTAAACCATGCCATACCTTCGTACATTATCTCGCCCGAATGGTGTGCAACCACGTAATCCATGGAGTAATGAGGTTACCTCCCCCCTGCGATCTGATAGGTTGTCCCTAGCCGTCAAAGAGAGGAGCAGCAGCCAGTCGGAAGTCAAGTCATAAAGAAATAGCATATGAAATTATGCCATGTTTTAGAAAAACAACGAAATTACGAAATCAAGGCAAAAAGGTAGATCACGTTTTACATAAGAGCCTGCGTGATATAATGAGAGGCCGGGGGATGGGACGTCTGTCAAACGTACGAAATCTCCAGTGGTCATTGTCAGTTCCATTGCCATGATTGGTGGTAATGAATATTCATGCGATATATACATCAGGGCATGACATATGATCTATTCAAAGGATATAAGAGACGAAAAAGTATTGATATCATACCTGTTGGTGTAACCATTACGACTTCGATGCCATTAACAGAGCTCTGCTGCCAACAGGTGTTCATAACCTTGGTAGAGTTGTTTATTTCACCCTCCGGAAGCATGATCCTTTATGTGTATTTTGAAGAGTGCTTTGTCAAAATGCAGGCCATTATGTTGGCTTGGTAACCAGATAGCCATAATGCCATTCACAAGGTAGGCGTGAAACGTGGAAAGGCCGGCTCGTGATGAGACCCCCTGTTCCAAGGTTTGTTTATTTAGTATACCTTTGGACCATATCCCTGGTGTGGTGGCCGTAATGGGAATGCCACTTCGCTTCCATCCTTATGATCATGGTAGGCTGGCTCTCGATGAGACCCCCTATCCTGCATTTGACAATTTTCATATTTTCTTTTTCTTTTTGCAGAGCACCTTTTTTTTTTGGTTTATTTACACATAAGGGTGGTTCTGCACTCTTTAAGAGCGGGGAATGGTGGAAGAAGTCTTATCATCCCAACAGACATATATAAATCCTTTGTTCTTAGTCCTAAGTAATAATCAAAAGATATTTTTAGGGAAATCGTCATGATAAAGATCACCAACCGGGGTGCCGGTAATAAGACAATGACAGCGAAGATGAAAAGTTAATGTCCCTCCTCTTGTTCTCTTATCAATACTAGGCTTTATAGTGATGGCGATTTATGATCTGCTGACTTCGGTATATCATGATTTATGTTCATCGCATAAGTCCATAGCTGTATCTAAAAGGCTGGGGAGAACATGGGCACAAAGCATCCTCAAATAAGAGCAAAAACATGCCGATGGTGTTCCTCAGAGAAGAATCCATGCAGATAAATTCGTAGGATGCCGTTTCTTTGAAAGGAACAACAGAAAATCGCGAATGTTGTTCCTTCTGAGAAAGGAACAACAGAGACACTCAAATGCTGTTCATTTTGAAAAGGAACAACAAAAACACACAGGTGTCGTTCCTTTTGAAAAGGAACAACAAAAACACACAGGTGTTGTTCCTTTTGAAAAGGAACAGCAAAAACACACAAGTGCTATTCCTTTTGAAAAGGAACAACAAAAACACACAAGTGCTGTTCCTTTTGAAAAGGAACAACAAAAACACACAAGTGCTGTTACTTTTGAAAAGGAACAGCAAAATCACACAAGTGCTATTCCTTTTGAAAAGGAACAGCAAAATCACACGAGTGTTGTTCCTTTAAAAAGGAACAGCGAAAACACACCGGTGCTGTTCCTTTTTGAAAAGGAACAGCAAAATCACACCAGTGATGTTCCTTTTGAAAAGGAACAGCAGAAACACACCAGTGTTGTTCCTTTTGAAAAGGAACAACAGAAACACACAAGTGTTGTTCCTTTTGAAAAGGAACAGCAGAAACTCACAAGTGTTGTTCCTTTTGAAAAGGAACAACAGAAACTCACAAGTGTTGTTCCTTTTGAAAAGGAACAACAGAAACTCACAAGTGCTGTTCCTTTTGAAAAGGAACAACATAAACTCACAAGTGTTGTTCCTTTTGAAAAGGAACAGCAGAAACTCACAAGTGTTGTTCCTTTTGAAAAGGAACAGCAGAAACTCACACGTGTTGTTCCTTTTGAAAAGGAACAGCAGAAACACACAAGTGTTGTTCCTTTTGAAAAGGAACAACAGAAACACTTAGAATGCAAAAAGA
>APFE030036385.1:737-12731 GCA_000404065.3 Pinus taeda
GACCAATGAATTACAAGATATGGTTGGATTCATTTCTTCTTTCTTGATGTGATATTTCAATTCTTGCACCTTTTTCTTCTTGATATGTCCTTCTATCTTGAGAGTTTGAGGAGTGGTAATTCTTGCCAATGCTTTACAAGATATGGTCCAACTCATTTCTTCTTTCTCTGGGGTGGGGTCTTGGCGTATATCCTCTTCTTTTGATGTTTCTTGATCCTTTTCTTCCTCGTCTTCATAATCTATGTAAAATAATTTCTTCCCAGCACACTTGTGACCTTTAGTGCATTTGCTATCACAATTGTAACAAATCTCTTTTTCTCCTTTTTCTTCCAATTGTTGTGGTGTAACCCTTGTAGGTTGTGGAAGGCTAGGAGAAACAACACTTCCATCTTTATAGTTGTGAGGGGTAGACTTCCTTGTTGCCATAATTTTACTTTCCAATATGTAACAAATCCCTTTTACTATTTCCAATTGTTGTGGTGTTGCTCTAAAGAAGGTGTTGCTCTTTGTATCCTCATAATGTGCTATCATTTCCTCCGTGAAAATTGACCACGTAACAAGTTTTTTACGAGAACAAAGCCCTTTATACCATAAAAATTGATCCGGTTCTAAACATGAAGATGCAATACATACCTTTTGTAATGGTGGTACACCATGTAGATCAAAATATTGCTCCATTTGACGTATCCAATTTACCGGATCCTTTCCATCAAACTTCCTCATCTTGCTTTTTCTTGATTTTGAAATGATTGTAACTCTGTACTTTCAGATCTTTAAGTTTTGAAACTACGATCTGTAGTAGTCCTCTGGGCCCTCTTTCCAATGCCACCAGTTTGACCCCAATTGGACTCTCCAATGAAGAGTTATGCCAAATCTCCCACAGTGACCTGATTATAGACTAATTCAGTAGAGAGAACTTGTACGACATGCCACGTGTCCCTTTTTTTACCTTTGGCTCTGAAAACTATATACAAGAAACTGCAGTCCGTCCTCTTTCTGTACCTTCTTACCAAATTTCTATCTGATGCTCAGAGCGAAAGTTATGACGATTTTCCCCAGGTCACCTGTTTTGAATGTAATTCAGGATTTTGTAAAAGGACCAACTTCCTCAGATCATATCTTTGCAAATATAGTGCGAAAAGCTATGAAATTCGGACCTGAGATTCAATGCGATGTCTTCGCAAATGGGTTTTTTTTTAGCTTCTGAAACGTTGCAACACAAAACTTATAGCGACAATGTCGCGATTACTTGTTTGGAGCAGCGAAACCCTAGAATCCAAAGCTCTGTTACCAATATATAGAAACCCACAAGTTTATTCATTGTAAGGTAGCAAAAGAATTGAATTTCTTCCTATATCCAACACCTGACTATCAAGTGATGATTGCAAATGGAGGAACAATAAATTGCTCTCGAAAGTGCCATAATATCAAGCGATCCATGGGAGAATATGTATTGACTAGCCCAATGCTTTCCATTCCAATGGGAGGTGCTGATGTTGTACTAGGAGTCCAATGGCTACAATCCTTGGGTACAATAGCTTTTAATTTTCAAGAACTTTTTATCAAATTTTATATGGAAGGACAGGAAGTTGAATTAAGAGGTATTGCAGGGAAACTATGAAACCAGCTCAAGAAAAGATAGAAAAGATAGATCAATGCCTTAGAATTTAGCCTCTTCGAGGGGGCAACCTCCTTTACATTACATAAATGAACAATTCTTTGATGATTCAAATGAAAATACCTCCTCCCTATATATACGAGTCTAACTGGTCATAACATAATCAGAGCCTACATAACAATAATAATGTAAGGGCACAATAATAACAATAGTGGGCTTCTATGGGGCACAATAGTAACAATATGGGCACTACATGGGTACATCAATATAATAAGTGGGTTGTACTAATAACAATAAGGGGTTACACTAGTAGTATAGGGGCTTAACATTGATTTACACCATTAGAAATAGAGGAGCACCCTTGCCAATGTCAGTTTTCACTTCCTACTTAATACAACCCTACTCAACTACATAGATCATCATCACATAGGTTTCCTTACATGTTCAATAGAGAAAATAACCAAAATCTTCACGAATCGTACCTTAGAGTTAGTAATATCCCTTTGGCTTACTTCAGAGGGCTTGTCTAATACCCATGAGGAAGATAAGTCATTCCATCAAACAATATTTAAGTTTAGAGTTCCTGAGTCCTCTATGATAGTTGTTATGGCATCAATGACCTACCCAATAAATAAAATTTATTTTCAATTATCTGCTCAATAGGGGAGAAATGAAATTTAAGATATCCAAATGTAGCAATTTTCTTATACTTGCCTCCTTTGGGAAGAGAGAGTCAATGCTCTCCATTAAACTCTGTTTTATCCAGTCATCTACTTGTTCCTATGAACCCCACAGATAAATAGATAAGAGTGATTTTAAACATATGATAGAGCTCCAGTATCCTCAATAATTCCTCTCTATTTTAATCCACTCAGGTCGATTAAATTTTAGTTTAGGGACATTATTTATTTTCTAGGATTAGACTAACATAAGTGCAAGTGCATTGCCCAAATTGTGAAAAAGAACAAAATGGCCATAGAAAAATAGAATTGGTTTTCAAGATGTGGAAAGAGAATATGATTGTAACAGATCCATCTCCTGAGAAGTTATGCCCTGCTATTTTAAATGATAAAAAAATCATAAAAGGTCAGGTAGAAAGACTTGATGGAGAGGAATATCTATAAAAATAATGAAACACTAAAAAGGGGGTTGCTTTGCTATCATGCATATGCTAAGATCAATATTTCATAACACATCAATAATAAAATGGTGTGTATAATATCTATCATTTGTTTTGGCTAATGTGCTCTGAACACTGTGGGAAAAGTGTGAAAATGATATGTATAGTAGAAAGTGGCTGGTGAAAAAGATTGTAGTTGTGAATTGGGTCTAGGTTGGGTGGATCAGAACTGGTTTTAGCTTGACTAATGAGAAGTGGATTTAGCTTTATGAATGGAAAGTGGGTCTGGCTTGGATAATGAGTGGACAGGGAGAATGATTGTTACCCTTCCCTTCCAGATTCAATTCCCACAAGATTCAATTCCCATGAGAAAGATGTTGAATTAAACTCTTAACACATATATTTATAATACCCATCCAGCTTATGCAGAATCCGGTGCACACTTAGTACCATATTACTCAGAATGAGGAGTGCCCAGCGAATTCACCGAGCAGTTGCCCAGTGAACTTACTAGTCATATGCATTTCCCTTTGTTAAAAAATGGAAAGAGCATTGTTATTTCTTACCGTCAGGATGAATGGTTTCATTATCTTTGGCAAGGGAAATTACCCTAGGGGCAGTTGGTAAAACCTTTTCTCTTGCATGAGAGAGGTACAAACTTTGAATCTTTCTCCTGGTAGGTATTGTACCGTGTTAATGCAGAGATGGAGTTCACAGCTTCACATAGATCAAATGAAAGGAAACCTATAAAGAGAACTCACAAAATGTTTGGAAAAATGCTAGAGGTGCTAAACTTTTGACAATAGGTGAGGAAAGTAAGTTTGATAACATCTGCGCCTTCAGATCCTGTGAAAAGGCTAAAAGAAAAATCAAATTCCAAAGTATGTCCATGGGGTTTTGGTTCAATGGTTAATCAAGGGTGGTGAATGCAAACCAAATTTCGAAGCAGGTCCATGGGGTCTTGGTTCAATGGTTAACTAGGAGTGATGGTAATTCCCCGCCAAGGCTCAAATCACATAAATGTATTGTTCAATGGGTTCTCAATGAAAGGGAGCTTTATAAAATAGTATAGGAGGACTACACGTAATTGTAATGGAGATATTACTTGAATGTTGTAAGAAGTCTACACTTCATTGTAATACTACCAGATTATGAAAGGGCATGCTTGCCAATAAAGATAAATTAAATGCTGATCCACCCCAAAAAAAGAAACAGAAGCAACCCAACAAGGGAAGAGGGCAGGGGGAAGCTTACCAGGAAGGGACGAGGGTAGCAAGAAGCTTACCAACGAGGGAGGAGGGAAGGAAGAAGCTTACCAGTTGCAGATGCAGATGCGGAGTGACGAAACCTAGCTATCAAAAGAACCAATGGCATGACCACAAAGATGACAAGGAAGCCCACCACAACTATTCGATGATGAAAACCAAGACCTCCCCATCCTCCATTTCTACCACACTGGTATCCCTGCCACACTCCATTCCACACAACTCCTCCTTTCACAGGCATCTTTAAGTCTCAACCCTAACACCACTTTTCTCCTTCTCCTCCTCCTAAATAGATATCGAGCAATGCAACCCTTACTCAATCATAATCCTCTACATCAAACCCATATCATGGTTAGCATAAATATATGAAGTCAGCAACAACCAAAAAAACCCTTAGATCTCATATATACTTCAGAGCATTTGATATAAAAATTTACCAAAGGCATTACGAAATGGATAGATCAACTAATTTCATGTAGTTTTGAGAAAGAAAGGGACATTGACATGGTAAAAACCTAGACGACAATGGGCATAGGGGCCGAAAGTAGACAAATTTGAGGGTCTCTATCTCTGTTAGCCTTTTTTGGTTAAAAAACCAAAACATATAATTAAGGGAAACATGTCATTCTGATTCAGATGCCAACATAGATGTTATTGTTAATGGGGATCCTGACCAGTCTGACTGACTGTTCATACACTACGACATAGGAAGAGGAAGAACAATTAGGCAGCGTTGGGTATATATGAGGACCCTCAACTTACTAATTTAACTGAGCAGGTATCGACTTGGAATGCCTTGCATTGAGGCATGTAAAGGTAAAGGGAATGCTAGGGGGGTAATTTAATGCAAAGCAAGGGTGAAAATGCCTCCCTAAATGCACATCATGAGACTGTGTTTAAGATTCACAATATTGAAGCTGCGAGAATACTAGAGTGTAAGCAGAAGAGAGAAGCTAAACATATTGTGATCTAACATTTAAAATGGTGACTTGTTGATTGGTTTCTCATTCAGAATGAAGAGACAAAATTTGATGATTGGGGGAGAGAAATGATGAGTGTTCTATTGAGTAAAGGAAATACATCATTTTAAGGACATGGATAGATCTTAATGGTCTGGGATGTCAGCGTTAGTAAAACCTTACCTAAATGCCTTATGACTGCCACATGGATGAGTGTTACACTTACATTATTGATGCATTGACCATAGGGAGTTGGTATAATATTCAGGGTTATGGGTACTAACAAAACTGGGTTTTCATATACCTATGAAGTGAAAGGGAAGCAAGTACCCTTTCTTCAAGGTATGAGTAAGGCTGTAAGATTTAAACCAGCCGACAGAGAATTTTTTTGTTAAAGAATAGATTTTACACATCCTGTGTCCATTAGTATGAACCAGTTTATAAACATAATGTTGGATTAATGTCATAGCACTCTAGAAGTTGTTTTGATTCTCAGAAAACATGTTGTATTTTGTTGTCTGCTTCGAATTTAGGACAAGAAATAGTTGTTCCTTTAACAAGACTCGAGTGTGCCAACAGACTGAAGAAGAGGTTATTAGCATTGCAAACCCTCTTCTCAGATCAGTATATCAATTTTAAATTTAGTAGAATTTGGCAATAAAACATATTATTTTCTAGAAGCTAAAAGACAGGAAACACAGAAATCTACAACTTCTTACCTCTATTGTTGTCATGTTTAGCTTGCCCCGCCAGAATGGTATCAAAGTTAAGGTGAGGGGAAGGTACCAGAGCTAAGGTGAGGGCAAGCCCAAGCAAGGAAGTAAGAAATCACAAGAAGTTTTCTGACAACACTGACCTCCTTCCTCTTCAAAGATCGGTCATCATGAAGCACTGAAACTCCTACCGCAAAATTCTAGGTTGCAGATCCTAGAAAGGAAATGAGATCAAGGCCTCATCAATCAAGCATCTGTAGGATAGAGCTCTCTGCCAAATTGTTGGTCAAATGATCTATATCTAAGGCCTTTTGTCATGACTACAGCCATGAAGCTTTGGTTGCTTTAGGGTCAAATCTTCTATTATGAAATCACCCTTGAATTGAATTTGGTTTGGAGATAGTTTCTCACTCAGAATTTCTTCGCTCTTGCAGGTTTATATAAAATCGTATCTGAAGCTATAAAGTTCATACCATATAATCTCATATATATAATATTATTCTTAAGCTCATTGACATGCCTTCGGCCTTGTATTGGGGCTTTATATGTCTCACAGAGAAGTATAAAAGGCTACAAAAGGTGAAGTATCCTTAGCCCTTAGACATCAATCAAGAGGGTTTGAAAAATAGTGTGTGGTTTTCCATTGGGTAGATGCTTATTGAACGTAAAGGATTAACGTTTGTGTGTCTCTAAAATTCTGATATCAAAGGATAGGGGTTCATGAAAAATAAAGATCATTTCAAGGATCTTGAAATCTAAAACACAATGTTCTAAAATCTCATTTAAATAGGTATGACTTTTATTGATGTCTAAGCCAAATGCATCTAAACATTTCTTTTCATATCAACTCATTGAGGCAATCAAGACACACACATGGGTTTAGCTTAGAGCCATCACTTTTTATATGATTTTTACATCTTGGGTTTAAAAAACCTTTATATACTCTAATTAGTAATTTCTAGTACCCATGCTTGGTGCATGCTACACATTATTTTTCATAGCTGCCAAATTTGCATTCCATCAGTTAAAGCTAGGATAGAATTAGTCTTAGTCAAAGAAATCTATTTTATTTGATGGATTCAAACTGAATTTAATTTACTATGGTTTTTCCTTTCCTTTAATTTAATTTGGTTTCAATAACCATCAAATATTTTAGAGACGGAAATTTGATAATAGAACTGGATTCAGATAGAGACTTACTGCTGTGAGAAATGAATAAAGTCGAAAGTTCTTTCCCAAGGCTTGGCGAGTCGACGAGCTCCATTTATCTTTTTTCCCTTTTCCCCAAATTTATCAATGGCCTTTGCCGCAGCAACCTCAGAGGGGGTTTTGTTGCTTGTGCTAGGGAAAACGTATCATTCCAAAGGGGATGTCCAACAACTGAAGCTTTACATCAGGTCTCGAGTCTAGAATTTCTGGAATCGGTCTATCAACCTCTTTCACTGCCTTGGAGGAGAAGGCGACAACTTATAGAGATAGAGGGGTTTTTTTTGGGTGATAGTGGAAAGGAAAAGCCCCGTTTGAACCTTATGTGGGCTTGGGGATCCATAGTGAAATCAAGGAGCCACACAAGTTACAGTTAGGTGTCTGATCCCTGCACAAAACCCCAACAATCCCCTGACTCTATCAAACTGGAAGGGAAAAATATGATACTCGTAGCAAAACGTTGCTCTCCATTGTTGAAACCTCCTCCAAAATTCAAAAATTCATGGTTTGAACAAAACTCCAGAATTCAAAAATCCAGGGTATGAACAAAATTGCGTCGCCCATTGTTCTTCTTCCATTCTTGAAAGTTCCTCGAGGGTGCTCCTTGAGGATTTGAACAAAAATGGCATCGCCCACCTCGAAATTTTATTTGGTGACTGGTACGTAGCAGACAAAATGTCTGAAATTAAGTTATTAAATTGCCATGGCATGTTTTAAACAAGCTCTATGAAACTATATATATATATATATATATAGATATATATATATATATTATTATATATATCATAATAAGTATATAATACTATATAATAGTATATGATATCTTCTAATGAGCCTACTCAATGTCTTCCATGGGGTAATTTATTTATATAAATTTAATAAATCAAAATGAAATTTTAAGATGAAGTTCATGTAGTAGTGAATTCAATGAATGGAATCGTTTTTAAATGATCTTTGGAAAATTTTTTCATGATGTTTTCAGATATATATTTTTTTCTAGACAATTTCACCTTTTTTAAAGGGGGGAGAGGTGATAGTCCCTTGTAGTAGTGATTCAATAAAATGAAATCATTCTTAAATTTTTGGAAACCTTTTTCCATGATGTTTTTAGACATTTACCCTTTTTCTGAAAAGTTTCACCACTGGGGCAAGAGGCGATAGTCTCTTGTTGCTCTTTCACAAAAGGTGTCATGTCACTCCTTGTCAAAGGGACTAGAGTGACACACTTCGAAATGTCACATTCTACCATGGTTTGAGTCCAGATTTTAAGCCAGTGAGGTGGAAGGGTCTCTAAGCTTTTTTAGGTGTACAGTTAAAAATGAACATTTCACTGTGATTCTCATCTTCAAATAAAAGCTCATGGAAGAGCTCAGTCTTCTCTTTTTATCCATCTGATAAATAGTTTACATATGGAAGAGGGTATATCTTGGCTACAAACATGGGCTATAAAGTTTGGGTTGGCATGGGACAATAATAAAAAGGTCTGTTGAAAAATGTAGATCCTCCCAATCTCCCCCCTAGGAATAGGCCTCGGTGCAAAATGGCGACATGAATATTCAAAGGAAATTTAGGATGAATATTGTGCTTGCAAGATGAAGTTTCATGAAAAAGAGATGGGAAAGGATATTGTTGGGATATTTAAGAAGAATTTAAAGCAAGATATGTAAGCTCAAAAACCCCAAGGAGAAACCCAAGATAAACATATGAGCTCTAACCCTCGTCCTGAGTCATCCAATGCTACTCCTTCACAAAAAATATATTATTGGTGTTGGTGGATAAAGAAAAAAAGGAGAGGGATGCTAATGATAGGGAAGGGAGAGTGAAGATGAGATAGATGAGATAGACGTTTGCCCTAGACAACACCATTTCCCATATCTCCCAAAGTCTGTTTTATCTTCCTAATGAAAGACATATTACATTAAATATATAAATAATTATAAGCCATGCATTTTGATGCCCTTGTACATTCTTTTTGATTAATGAAAAATCTTCGACTTAAAAAAAAAATAACACACTATACTCACACACAATGCAGTAAGCAAGCCCCCATCAATGTTATGCACTACGTTAAATGCGTTTAATAGCCTTGGATGTCTCTAACAATCATAGTTGAATGTATATGATGTTAACTCATTTAACCAACAAAACATGCCTTCGACAATTCTAACTAGACTTACACTCCATTTACTACATTAAACAATCAAGTGAGGCTTTAATAATTGTAACCAAACATACAAGTCATTGAACAAGCTAACCAACCTAGCACAACTTTAATAGTGATAACCAAAATGTACATGTTACTAATCAATTGACCAGTGTGTCATGCCTCTAAAATGTGCAATTGAACATAAATGTTGTTGATGGGGTTGACCTATCTAACATATCTCCCACAATTGTAATCAAACATGCATGTTGATTCGGTTAATATCCTAGATAATGTTAATAAAAAATACATATTAATATCCAACCTAACATGACACTAATAGTGACAATGGAATGCTCGTGTCAATGGCTAAGATAATTGACCTTATATGTGTAGAAATTTACAGGATAAGTTCCTTAGACAGAACACCAAAAGGACACCGCTCACAAACAGATCACAGATCAATACACCAGTATTTTGACGTGGTTAAAAGCCTCAGAGAAGGAAACAGTCCACGGTCTGCGCCAACGTGGCTACTACAGGCATTTATTAATAAAAGAATGAAAATTTACATAAGCTTCTCTCATGCACGGTTAACCTACAAATGACCCTCCATGCGCTTTAAATAGAATTCATGGACCAATCGGGTGTCAAGCCACGGATCAAGTGTCGGTAATACCGAGGAGAGAATGAACCGTCGGATCACTACATATCGTGACCGTCGGATTGTAAGTTACAAAATGTACAACGGTAAAGAAACACACTTTACCTAACTCTATACCTAACTCTATACTAGACCAAGTTGAACTTAACTATTCCTATGTGTCGGAATATCCTAACATCCCCCCTTAAGAACAACTTGGGATAGGATTGAAGGATTTACAAATATGACACAATAGGAGAAGGAAGGAGGCACTAGAGCCTATCCCCCCTTAGTGACAACTTCCTGAACTCCAAGCATATATCGAAGTTTAGTGAACTTCGCCTCTGTGAGAGCCTTTGTGAAGATGTCTGCAACCTGATCATCTGTTGAACAATATTGCACTTCAAGAACATGGTCATGAATGAGCTTTCTGATGAAGTGCATGTGTAGTTCAATGTGTTTGCTGCGCTGATGCTGAACTGGATCTTTGCAAAGCTGAATGGCACTTTGATTATCACACCAAAGTGTAGTCGGATGCTGCTGCTCAAAGCCAAATTCTGATAGGATCTGACGAAGCCACAAGGCTTCCTTACTAGCTTCCACGGCACCACGATACTCTGCTTCTGCTGACGAAAGAGAAATGGCAGCCTGTTTCTTACAAGCCCATGTAATAGGTCCTGAACCAAGAGTGAAGACATAACCGGCAGTAGACTTCCGATCATCAGGGTCACCAGCCCAATCAGAATCAGTGAAACCAACTAATAGAGGAGCTGCTTTGGCACTGTAATGAATCCCAAACTGTACTGTACCTCGAACATAACGAAGTATTCTTTTAGCTGCTTTCCAATGACTTTCACGGGGGTTTTGCATAAAACGAGCAACAAGGCCAACAACAAAGGAAAGGTCAGGACGAGTATGGGTTAAATACAAGAGTTTTCCTACAAGTTGACGGTATAAGGTAGCATCAACTTCAGGAGAAGTACAAGAGACTGAAAGTTTGACTCCAGACTGAAAGGGAGAAGGAGCTGGCTTACAATCTTCCATGTGAAAATGACGAAGAATATCACAAGCATACTTGGACTGGGAAAGGGAAATACCCTCCTTGGATTGCAAGACTTGAAGACCGAGAAAATAGTGTAAGTGTCCTAAGTCTGTCATTTCAAATTTCTTTTTAAGGCTGGACTTCACATGGTTTATAAGTTGGGATCACTACCAGTAAGAATAAGATCATCAACATAAAGAACAAGGATGATAAGAGAGTTGCCCACTTTCTTGGTGTAGACAGTATTGTCAGAATAACACCTAGAAAAGCCAGATTCTAAAAGAAAGCTATCCATTTTGGCATACCAAGCCCGAGGAGCTTGCTTGAGACCATAAAGAGATTTCTTAAGTCGACATCCAAGGCTGGAGTCTGTTTGGATGAAGCCAATGGGTTGTTCCATATAGATTTCTTCATGCAAGTCCCCATGCAAGAAGGCAGATTTAACATCCATCTGATGGACTTCCCATTTTAAAGAGGCAGCAAGGGAAAGAACAAGGCGGATAGAGTTCATTTTGGCAACAGGGGAGAAGGTTTCAGTGTAGTCAATGCCTTCAACCTGTGAAAAGCCCTTAGCAACAAGACGAGCTTTATGTTTATCAACTTTCCCATCTGGTCCATACTTGGTTCTGTAAACCCATTTACATCTAACAAGTTTGCGTCCCTTTGGTAGAGGAACAAGATCCCATGTATCATTTGCCAACAATGAATGATATTCTTCATTCATAGCTGCTTCCCAATGTGGATGGCCTGAAGCTTCTGCAAAAGTGTCAGGATCATGATTTACTGGAGCTTGAGCCAGTAAAGAAGAGGCTCTTTCAAACTGAGAACGTGTACGTCGCTGATCTGTAGGATCACCGGCAAGATCACCTGCTGCATCCCGAGTAGTACGGACCCATCTTGGAAGTTTAGGATCCTGAGAAGGTGGGGGAGGATTGTCATCCTCACTTTCATCATCTGAAGAAGAAATGTTTTCAAAAGTAGAAGAGATAGGAAGAGGTGGCACATCCGCGGGACTAGGCTCGCAGGCTGATTTATTTTCATCAAATTTTACATCTCTTCTAATGATAACATTTTTGGACTTAAATGGAATAAGTCTATAACCTTTTACATCTTCAGAATATCCAACAAAAGTACATTTCTCACTCTTAGGTTCTAAAGCTTTATGCTTTTCATTTGGAATATGGGCCCATGCTTCACTTCCAAAAACACGAAAGTGACTTACATCTGGTTTAATGGAACTCCAAGATTCTTCTGGAGTGATATTCTTTAGAACCTTAGTAGGAGT
>APFE030036394.1:0-17881 GCA_000404065.3 Pinus taeda
ACCCTAAGGGTTGTTGATGTGTCATCATAGTATTGGTGTGATGATGTGGTAAATCTAATGATGTTCTAGCAACAAATTAATAATTATGTGGCAACCTAGGGTTCATGATCTTGCAAGTTATATTTGAGAGGGTTTCTTCATTATTTTTTTTTTGTAGAGGATTTGACTCAAATGTTAATGGGAGGATTTTTTGCACCAAATAAAGAGGTTTTTCAAATTTTGATTCTTGAGAACCCTATTTCAACTCCATCTAATTTTTTTGGATCCATTAGAAGTGAAATTTTAAATTTCAACTTCCTCGATAGCTAGAGGTTAGTTACCTATTTCAAAGGCTCCTCGATCTATATAAAAGGACTCTTTACCTATTCATAAACATATTAGAGGATTTTTAAAGGGGAAAAAGGTTGAATCATAAGAATTATGAAGTTATGGAATTAAATTAGAACTAGAAGTATCTACGAGGGTTTATGGGAAAATTTTTTACTGGGGATTACGGTTTCACTCTTTATATTTTCTTTGTAGGTGAGCGTGAAATATTTCTAACCAAACAAAAAATAAATTTGTGAAAATATTCTCTGCAAATCTAAGGTTCTAGTATACAGGTTGTTCACTTGAAGCATGCATGTGACTTAGCTAAGGACGTGCAAGTACAATCCCCATTCAAACTAAGTAGCCCTTTCAAAATCTTAATGTAAGGAAGAGTTGGGTTCTCTCCCCTCCATCTACATGTGTCTCTCTCTCTCTATCTCTTCCCCTGCTCTCCCTATTTGTCTCCTCTCCTCTTCTCTCCCTTCCCTCCTCTCTTCCTCATTCTCTCCCCATATCTCCCTTGTAACTCCCTCTCTTTCTCCACCTCTATCTCCCTATGTCTTTTTTCTTTCCTCCTTCTCTCTCCCCCTCCAACTCCATCTCTCTCTCTCTCTCTCTCTCTCTTTCCCTTACTTCCTCTCTTCACCCCCTCTATCCTTATATTTTTATTCCATGATATTGTGTTTAAGAAAGTATCTAAATTCAAAAAACTCAATTGTTTGTAAAATATTAAAACTATATTTTTGGACTAATCATATTAAAGAAAATTCAATAATGAAAAACTTAAAACATCATGCAATATCCTTCTTTTATTATTGTTAGTCTATTTGTTTTCTCTTTTCGTTGGGATCCTTAGTTAAACTGGATCTATGCTGGTTCTTAGTAATATTATTCATATTATGTATATTTCACATTTTTATATATAAAGTATTCACATATTTAATTTTATTGAAAGCTCGATTTAATTTTTGTTGGATTTTTTAGTAGTCACGAGGATACACGATTTATATATATATATTAAAATTAATGATATTTTTTTCCCTTTTAGATTTAATTAAAAATGTGTTATAAAATTAAATTAAAATAACTTATTTATAAAATATTTTGATTGTGAAATAAGTTATGTTTTTCGGGCATGTAGTATTGATAAGAAATGGTATTGGCCAATAGTATTGTAACAAAGACTATTTACATGTTAATAATATCCACGATAAAGTGGGGGAGCATATCCATGGTTAAGAATCATGTCATATTGTTATAAAATTTTGGTTGTGAAATAAATTATGGTTTTTGGGCATGTGTTATCCATAGGCCATGGTAGTGTCCCATGGAATGGTAACAAATCATATTCACAAGTTACTAACAAAATCAAAATATAACAAATTGACTTTAATATAAATTTTTTCTTACTAATTGATGCAATATTTAAATGTTACTTTTAACTTTTAATTTATTTTTATTATTTTTAATGGTTTATTTTATTTTTTAATTTAGCTCGCATATAAATGTTAAATGTTAAAAATTTATGCCTTCACATATACCCTTATACCTGGATGACATTGACATTAGATTAAATTTTTTAAATGTTAAATGCTAAACATTTACACTTGACATCTACCCCATACTTAGTTGTAGAGTGATTCTCTATGCAATTAAGAAAAAAATAAAACCTCTCATGTATCCATGTAAGCCCATTTGTTTCTCTTATTGTTTATAAGAAATGTAATCAACATTTGGTACATGCATAAGACCCCCTTTTAGTTTAAATAATGTTGCAAGAACTATAATTGAAATATAGTAAAAATGGCTTTACCTATCATGTCAAGAATTTAATCTTATATACTAATACACAATTTTTTCATTGTTAAAGTCCTCATAGGGTTATCATTACATGATTATTTATATTGATTTTGAACTAAACAAGAAGAAAAAACATGCGAATTGATTAATAAACCCATAATTATCTAAATCAAAACTAAATCTTCAGAGTTATTCCTAAATTCATTATTTTGTTCTCATTTTCCAGTTTGAGAAGGATTGTGATCTTGAATCCTTATTATCATAGATATTTTACATAGTCAAAAATAACTAGTTTTAAGTTGAAAAATCTTTCCACTCCAAGAAATGTGTAAAAACATTTGTGAATGTTACTAATTATATTATAAAATTTCAATGAGATGAATAAAAAAAAATATAGTTAGTAAAATAGAGAAAACAAAACATATAATAATAGCATAAATGATGAAATAGAGAAATTACATATCACTCTCCATTGTCATCACCTTGATCATCTTCCTCACTTAGCATGACAACATTGTTGTTCTCAAAATTTTGTTTTGATCTAGGGTCGCATCTTAATACGAACCTATATTTCCTATCAAATACATTTGGGTAAAAAAACACCTGGTTGCAACGTTTTAAGGTTCCCTAGCTTCATGCCACATGTTTTTAGACTTGAGAGATATCATCACACTACCGGGATTCCTTTACACTATTCAAATCAAAGGTGTCCCACCACTTGCACCTAAAAATAACACATTGGAATGAAGATAAATCCACTTGACTGATCTCTTATACCTTTCCAACATAGCCTAACGTCCCGTGCATTAGGTTTTGACCATCGTGGCTAGAACCACTAGATTTGTGGAACTCGACTTCCACTCCATAGTCTTGTTTCATGCATTTGTCATCGACAACTTCCATGAAAAAATTATGTTCATATTCGCACATAGGTGGGAACAAATGGACCTATATATACATTACAATTAAAAGGTGCAGTAGGAAGTTAAAACTGTACATAAAGATATTATAATTACTGAGATGCTACATCCAATCCCTATGTTTAGAACATCCTCTTCAACAAATGGCTAACGACGAGATGCACTGTATTTCTCTCTGAATTGATCAACAACCCAACTATTAGGGAATGACATTGGCATATTTTCTTTGAAATGATTAGGATAAGGAACACTTCTAACATTAAATCGTTTGAATTATTTCTTGTTACTCTCCCATTTCTTGTTGCTTCTATATTGTAAAGATTGAATTTGTTGATGGATTCAATTTCTAAACCTCTAATTGAATAACATAGTTATGTTTCCAAAGCGAACCAATGAGACTTATAAAACTATATTAAAACCAAATATGATAATTCTCTTTAACCTTCTATTTTCGTGGAAGGGGATTTGGTCTTTGTCTATGATTAGGATGGTGGAAATTTAGGTGAAAATAAGATACAACCTCTATGGAATGGTCCTTATGTTGTTAAATTTTTTCTAAAAAGGGAAAAAAAAAGGTTAATAGGTCGCGATGGAAATCCTTTAGTGGACCCATGTAATGGGATTTATCTAAAAAACTATTACACAAGTCTTATAGTTGCATGTGCTCATACATATTATATACAAGTTTAGGTGTGGTTTGCTTTTCTCTTTCAATTTTGGTGTATATGTATGGTACTTTGAGTGTTCACTTATTTTTGGTTCTTAATTGGTAGATGTCAAGTCCATTCACAATCTACATAGGCTTTATAGATGATCCCAACCATCACTACTTCTATTCTCTTTCCATGCATCGATGAGCTCGTGAGTTCAAGGGGATTTTCCTTTTCCATTGAACTAGCAACATGGAAAAATATAGTGCCATCATTGAACTCCTGTTTGAGGCTATTTTCCTTGGAATACTTCACTTGGTTGTTAAAGTTGACTCATAACTTGTAGCATCTCAATTGAATTGTGTCTATTTTGTGAGGAATCATATGTTGTTTCTTTATTATCTTAAGTTATGTATTTTAGAATGAATTTTTTATACCATTGTATACATTCATATTCCTAGAGACTCTAAATAAGTCAAAAAGGAGCATCTTAGGCCTAGGCTTGTGAGCCATTACATATGCGAAATGCCCAACCCAAGAAAAATACACTATGAAGCTAATCTACATTGTTCTAGTAGTAGCATGCCACGAGGCAAACTATATGTTGAAGGAGGCCTGCGTGATGAGATAAATGGACCCCAATGGTGTGCATATGTAGGTTTTGGAGATATCCTCATCTTGCAACTCATCTTTCTCCTCATCGTCCTCCTCATAGATTCCTTCACACCCATATTTTACTACAATTATTCCTGGACAGTGTAATGATTACCGACCGAGGGGTCAATATAGTTCCACATTTTCATACAAAAAAATGAAATTATTAGTGCCCATATATCTATAAAAAATACAAAATAAATACATATTCCAAAAAACTAAAAACATTGAAATATCCTCAAAATCCAAAGAAAGATACCAAGGGCACCCCAAATGCATACTCAGGAGTAGGACTAGGTCTTATTCTTTTATGAATGTGCTCCCTTCATAAGAATAGTCATCCACAATTGTGATATGGTCACTCTATCATCTAAATAACCCATAGTTAAAACACTATGGGTCATGTCCACCCTTTAGCATAGCCATAAGTTGATTCCATCGCATCTTTTGTTGCTCAATAGTGATTAGCTAAGGGTATGATATGCTTTGTCTCAAGATGGGAACCTATTCCAAAAATAATGAGACTATAATGATTCCATAGCTAAATTTCTTCTTATTCCTTATTCTACACTAGGTTAGTTG
This sequence comes from Pinus taeda, assembly GCA_000404065.3. Lineage (NCBI taxonomy): Eukaryota > Viridiplantae > Streptophyta > Pinopsida > Pinales > Pinaceae > Pinus > Pinus taeda. The sequence goes on from APFE030036394.1 coordinate 4,916, forward strand.
GTCTTTTATATTCCCTAGCAAGCACTCACCCAAGTTGAAAATCATAGGTTGTAAATATCATTTTGCTAGCTCCATGTCTTCCCTAGAGGCTAAATGAGTTCCCGCAGAACTTGTTGCGAAGGTCATTGTTAAGAGGATTGTGTGTAATGTAAATCCATTCATCTCTCTAATAGGTATCTTACTATTGACCTTATAGGCATGTTTTGCATACTATTTGACCACATAGTCACCAACACGTTCCCGTAGTGTGCTTTCCCCACCAACCAGTACTGTTATGGCACCTTTCCTTGCAAATATAGTGATCAAGTAATTTTGCACAAAATCCAATTCCAATACTAAAATCTTAAACAAGAGTTGCTGGTCTTAGGGATTATAAATTTCTACTAGTAGTTGAAGAAGTCCAATTTGGCCTTATATGGTTTATGCCTCAAATAAATTCACTAGGTCATAATACTTGAGAGAATGAAATGCAGGGGGATATGTTAGGGCCCTCATATCATTTTCTTTTTTTCTTCTCTCTCTTTCCACTTAATCATTTTTCCTTGAATCCACTCAAAAAATAAGCCAAACATTAATGTAATCTTGAGGGAGGAAACCAATAGGAATTGTTTTATTTCTTGAGAAGATTTGAGATGGAGTTGGGAAGTTTCTACCATGTTTCTCAACAATATATGGTAGTGATCACTCTTAGTAGGAACCCTCTAGGGTGACCACCTTTGTGGTTGTTTCTCCTAAGGATCCTACTTAGGAATGACAATGCACATATCATTGAAAAAGGGTCTCCATGAAGTGTAAAGTCCATGAAATTGAATTAAAAAGGATTTAAAATGGAGGAGAGAATTTGAGAACTTACATGGTGAAAGAGATATCACAAATAATTTCCAGTAGATGTTGAAATAACAATTCAAAGTTTGAGGGAAAATGATGGTTTTCTCCACTAGTTTTTACTCTCCAACTCTATGTGTGCAAGTGAGCTTCATATTGGTGCATTTCCCCTATATTAACCTAATATGGGTTTGCAAATGTGAAGAATTACTTCATGCAATGGCTATTTACCTCCTCCAAAGCCATTTATCCATGACCACAATCCTGTTTTTATCACATTTTGTCACAAACTACTTTGTAATTTTATTATTATGGGGCATTTTAATCATCATACTTGGAGAATTTTCGAGGTTATAATACTTAAATTGCGCTAGATGCATTTTTATTCAACATTGCATATAGTGGTAGGTTTGTGTATCATTTCCATTTTCCTTACTCCTTAGGTCCAATTGTGTTAGTTTACAACATTAACAACTGAATATTTTCACATTATAGCTTGTGTGGTAGAACCTTCAATCACATGGATTCCCTAGTTTAGAACTTCTTTTCCATGATGGTGTCCATGCTACATCCTTTTATGACTTTAAAATCCCTCCTTTTGAGCTGCTCTCACTTTGAATTTGAGCCTCATATCATCTTCCTTGTCATCTTGCGACCATATCCTAAGAGTATTCTACACTCTTTTGACCTTGTGATTTCTCCTACATTTGGCCTCAATTATGCATGTGATATTCCTTGGTCTCATTTCATCATCACTATTATGCTACGCTTGCCCCTTTCATTTACTTTCACTAGGTGTTCTTGCCTTTCCTTGAGGGACCGCTACAATGAGTGGTCTAACATGCAAGTCTCTTTTCTTCACTTTAATTAGGGTGGTTTTGTTAGATAATAATAAGTTGTTACCCCTTATATAACACATTTCTCTAGTAGAACATTCCTTTGTGTCCTTATCGCACTTTTTAAACACAGAATCATATTGAGCATCCTTTTACCTATTTTTCAAGCTCATCAAAATATCATTAAAAATAAACCCTATATTGAGCATACCACTATATATTCTTTAACCTAGTTAAACCATGAAGAACACCCCTTTTTGAGTATCATTTTATCTCTTTTTTGGGATTGTTAAAACTCAACAAAAATAAACCATCTAGTTTACTTGTCATCTCTTTCATACTCACTAAACTATGAAGGAGATACAAATAATGAAAAGACGAAAAGTAGGAAGACATTTTTTGTCCATTTTAGTAGTCAAAGTGATAGCATGAGTCAAGTCACCCTTAAACATGGAACTTTTGCACATCATTATGTTACAATTGGGTTTTATATTTCCTAGAATACATACTAAACATATGATAATTTTTACTCTTCTATATGGTTACTCTTCTATTCACTATTGCGTGTGCTTCATTTCCTCTTGTGCCATTGTACGATATCACGTAATTCTCATTAGTCACTTCTATTAGGTTACATTTGTGTCATTCCATTTTATGTTCAAGGGAAATATAAACCTCATCCAACCATTTGGAGTCATTGTTGATATTTTGTCTTGGCCATCCTTGTGTCAGTAGTACCTCATGCCTTTATCCATTCATATCATGTCTTACTCCTTTCTGTGTGGATTGATTGGAGATATGTAAGGCCATCCTTCTATGGATCTTCTCCTATCAACTTTAATTCATTATGGAAGAGTTTAATCTAGGAACCAATATTAACTTGGATCCTGTAGACCTCACACGAAACCTTCCTCCTCATAACGGACAATGAGTTTACCTTATTGACTCTTAATCAGTTCAATCAATGAGTATTAAATGTTAACATGTTTATTCCCACTATGTGGGTTCTGTTAGGCTTCTTGGGGTCCATTTTCATTATTTATGGGTCTCCTCACATTTGTTAATGACATACCTCATTTACTAATAGTCATATAGTTTCTACCATGCTCCATTTTGTAAGCCATACTCGCAATCCTTTATAATACCTCTTAGTGATAGTATTACAAGGGTGATAATTTAGATCCTTAGTTTGTTTCTTGATCGACATCAATTTGTATGGTTGTATCCTTAAAAATAACGAGTCTCCCACTTCAATTTCCTATTCACTACAATGTGGATATGCTTGTTATTTCATCCTATTTTGTGCCAAAAAAATTATGCTTTAATATTTGGGGAATATCTTCAAAGTTCTCTATGTGGTCATCCATTTCTTGGACCTTCACTTTTCCACTAAAGGTTGGTGGGATTGATGGATGATGATAGCCATAAAATGAGGTAAATGGGGATTTTTTTTATGAAGTATAGAAGGATGTGTTGTATCACAATTTTAAGAAGGGAAACCCTTTTACAATTGAGTCCCTTTAACAAATGAAAATAAACAAATATATCCTTTTAGACATTTGTTGACAATATCAATTTTCCTGGTGTACGGAGGTTTCTAATAGGAGCTATTGGCTATTGGCTAATTGAGTAACCAAACAAGAAAATGGCTTAGTCTAAAAATTACTAGTGAAAATTGGATAAATTATTTCAATATGTTCTACAGCTGTTGTACTTTCCTTAGTATTTGATTTGTATCCATAAACCTATTCTTATTTTACTTCCTTGGATTTAGTAGACTATGGTAATGATGCATGAATTAGGTGTGTTTCTACTAGATTATTGGTTGTTCAATTCTAACATTACATATGGGACACTCTCATGTATGATATTTCTGACCCCTCTAATTGAAAAGTGTTCTTAGGCTACATTTCTCACTTTTTCATCCCCATGGGAATTTGTACCATTTATTATATACATGCCAATTTTTTTGCACTTTAATTTTATTGTAAATGTGTGTCATACATTTCTCCATTTGGGTTTAGGCCTAATCCCTTGATGGTTTAGTTATGAAAATTTCCCTTCATGCATATGGATACAAAAAAAAAAAAATTCCATCTTTGATTGTGAATAATAGAATAATTATCAACCTCTTTCTTTTTGGTTCATAGCCACAAATTTTCTAATATGTTACTTCATTTAAGGAATTTTCTATTGCAACTATTTATCCAACTAATAAGGTTACATGAGGCTATTTTGGTACAACCTATTTTCCAAAAAATATCAACACACAAATACATGTAGGTAAGTTTATTTTTTACGTATGTGCTCTTGCTATTTCCTACATGTAATAGATCCTCATGGTAGTGTCACTTTTGTTAATTGAATAACTAATACTATAATATGTATATGAATATTTCATATTTTTTAGCCTATATATTTTACTTACATATAAATATTACCATGAGCATATAATTTTAGTTAGTTGTAAATATGGTTTTGCACGGAAATACTTTACATAGTTGTAAACTAAGAGAATGCTCTATTCGATACTCTATTTTCTTGCATATTAATTTGCACAAGTTTTATGAAGAGTTTTATATTTTAGTTTTCTTAATATAAAGAATAATTGTTATATAATTATTTAAACATGATTGATAAGTTGTTAGGTAGAAAATTATGCTACCAAGATTCTAGAAAAGACATGTAAAACCATGTTATAGTTTGATATGAAACATGTAAAATTATTTCAGAAGGTTTAAACATGCAAATTTAAAATTCCAACCCCTATAATTCATGAATATTTTCTAGGGATGATAAGAGAATGATGTTTTGTCCCTTGAGCACAACATTTGTGAGTTTGTTTTTGCTATTAAACCTTTGTTAAAAATCAAATTAATTTCTTGTACTTGAAATGTTGATATAACAATAGATAAGGTTGATATTTACCAACCCATAGGTAACCTTTGATATGTTTTATGTGATGGATCTGGAAGACATATCTCTAAATAAAATTTGGTATTTCCATAAAAGTACCTCTACAGTGATGCATATGAATCTTGCATATGTTAAGGATGCAGATTACATACAAAGGGAAGGTTTGGTTGTAGGAACATTTTTCCTTTTATGGAGGTATAAGGTTGTTTGATACTAAGTTTTTTGTATCTATAAGAAATTTTACAACTTACATGATCAAGTTATGTTGTAAACCCTATACTCTATATCTTAGAGACACTATGCATGAAATATCTATAAGAAATTGTACAAGTTACATGATCAAGTTTTGTTGCAAACCCTATATTGCATATGGTAGGGAAACTATGCCCAAAATTTAGCAACCGGATACCATATATATTGGTTTATGGCTATTAAACCCCTGTGAAGGTATGTTATTACATTTATATATTTGATATGCTTTATAGTGAGATAAGGCTCGGTTATAACTTACATACATAGATAGTTATGAAATATATGCATTTCCAATTTTATTAAAAAAATAGCTAAACAAGAAAGGCTCATTGAATACCATAGTAGAATCAAGTTTATGGTGTTTAGATATTTGCAATTTTTTTAAAAAAGAGGAGGTACATTTCTACAACATTATAGATAGAAATTGATTATGTGTGCTGGTTGAGGAAAAAGTTGTCATCTTTGAAAACATCATCAAGCACTTCAAGTAATGCCTATTGTGTATGAACAAAATTATTCATCCCACTCTCCTATATCTTTCCAACAAGGGTTGTTTTCCTCAAAAGGAGTTTGTAGTATAGGAAGGTTATGCCCCTACAAGGTAAAAACTAATTATATCTTGCATGTTCAATTGTAAACCACATCAACTCACAATCATCATCCTGGATGGAATTAGCAGTATATGAGAACATACTAGATAAAAAGTATAAAATTTAAAAAAATATAAACCTAATGATGAAGAAAATGTGTTAATAGTTTTTCCAAAAGAAGGAACAATGCATCATCTCCTATTATAACAATTCAATGCTTAATAGAAAGGCAATAACTAAGAAGAGTAGAGTGACAACAAAGTAAAGGAGAAAAACATTGGGTGGGAAACTATAGAAGACTAGAATGTCTCATACTCCACAACATACTCCACAATACTTAATGACCTACACATTTTTCCTTCTACTCTCATTTGTTTCAGAAAAATGTTATACTCCTTCATATTCTTGTATGGTTTTCACATCATTGGTTTCATAAGATAATTATCATTGTTATAGTGTTTCTTTGGAATAGAAATTTCACTTAAATTTTTCAATAGTTATAAAATTAGTATAGTGTGTTAAATTTTTTATCAAATCACTATAAATACAAAAAAAATAATAGATGCCCAATAAATAATAAGTTGAGATATAACTTCACTAAATAATAGATGCACAATAAATAATACGTTCAATAATAAATTCACTATGAAAGATTTTTATAAGAAGAAAGTTAGAAGGGGGGAAATTACAGATTCAGAGAAAGTATACTACCCTATCCTGACTGCTCGTTTCTAAAGGCTTTATCAAACTTAGATAGATTCCAACAAGTTGCTAAATTCCTTCCTCCTCATCACATCTCACCTTGGTGCCCGTTTTGTATTAAGTGTAGCGCTCCCACGTAGAAAACACATAATTGAAGGTTTTCGAGCCCAGAATTTGTTTATTTTTTAAATAAATTTTGAACTATATTTTCTGTTTTTATTATTAGTCCCTCCCTGGGACTATTAGCGATCTATCGATGGCTGACCGAGCATTAGTTCATAGTTTGACGGTTTTATTTTCAGTGTTTTGGCATTTTAACCTAAGTTTAATGCTCGGAATTTTGATTCAACAAACTTTTAACCAAAGTTTTGGTTCGGAAAATAATTGGGGTCTTATTACAACCTTCACGTTGTTCGATGTAAACATTTTAAAAGAAACTTAGTTTGTCCTAAGTTTTTGATATTGTTCTCCTTGCCCTGCATGCAAGGCAGATGTTTGCGTTGAAGTGTGCCAGATATAGTTGAAGTATGCAGGGGTGTCCACGGTGGTCTAGAAATGGTTTCTCCAGAGTAAGTTCGAGGATACCCAGAAGAAGATTTCCCCTGCACATGCGGAAAATGGTGCCGAACTCGGGACAAGTACAAGTACACAATCCGCAGATTGCAGGGTTGTATTGGAGCCCTGGGTAAGGAAATCTGGATGATGGTGGGGAGCTGCTAGATATTTATATGAAGAAGCTCAAGTCCTCGTTCATGTCGATTTTGTTTCAGAATAGCCTGCCGAGGGATCTCAAGGTAAGTAGTGAAATACCCCAATCGAAACAAGTGTTTGTTGGTATTGAAAGCCTTCAGATGATTGCAGAGTTCCTTAAGAGAAATGGTAGGGCTCAGTCATGTTTGGAATTGTATTGGGAAGTTAGAATTAGTACTGTTAAGAGAAGTTTTCAATCCATGAAAGCTTATTACCTGAACTACAATTCTACTGAGATTGCTCATAAGCTAAAGTCGGCTGATGTGGAAGGGCCATGTGGGGGATTTGATGTGGTCTGAAAAGGTTCTGTGAAATGAAATATTTGAGATTTTTGACAAGGAGGTATGGATGGAATGTTTTGGGAAGTTGGTCACAGCTGGAAATATGGGTGGACTCTTGTTAATCATCACACTCTGCAATCGCGAACTTTAACTTGCAGATAAGTAACCATTTCTAAAGTTAGAAACGTTTATAAGATTTAGGACAAATAGAAAACTTCGTTAATTTATATACGTAAACGTTATTGCATGCAATCAGATCTCAGCCGCACTTCGATATAATATCAATTTTTTGTTATTTTTGTCACAAGTCAGAGACCTGAAAACATCATATACAAATAAAGGCCGCAATAGGTAGCAAAAGAGTTCAAGATTTAGGTCGCAGGTAGCAAGAGAGCAAGATTTACAGGTAGCAAAAGAGTTCAAGTAATGGGTAGAGTGAAAATAGAGATCAAGAGGATAGAAAATCCAACGAGCAGGAAGGCCACCTTCTTGAAGCGAAGAGCAGGTCTGTTCAAGAAGGCCAGAGAATTGTTTGTCCTCTGCGATGCAGAAATAACTGTTCTCATATTTTCGAGTGATAATAAGTTTTTCAAAATTTCCAGGCTAGATATGGAAAGCGTAATGCATCGTTACAACAAGTTATCTGAACAAACAGAATCTCGTGAATCAATTGAATGCAACGATAATAATCACATTAAAAACCAAATCATCCAAGTGCCGGAGGTAAAGTTTCAGGCGGAAGAACTGCAGACGATGTTGAAGTAGATGGTGGCATAGGACCTAGATAAATCGGATTCTGGGCAATTACAACAATTAGAAGAGGAAATGGACCTCGCAATCGTGCAGGTGAGGGTGACAAACAATCAGGCTATGGTGAGACGCATAGAGGAGAGAACGGTTAACGAGCAAAATTTGATCGAGGAGAATTTGAAGAAAAATGAGGAGAGAACGATTGACGAGCAAAATCTTATAGAGGAGAATCAAAATTTAAAGAAAAAGGAGGCGCGTGTATGTAACATTGTGTGTCCAACACCTGTTCCTCAAACATTAGAATTTCTGACGTATAATATGCCAAATAATTTAGAATCGATTGACGGTCATGGCCTTGTTATTTATATATGGTCATTAAAAATTGTTTGAAAACTTTTCATTTTTTTTTTATCTTTTTATAATGAGAGGCAAATAATTGGAAAGGATTGAGTTATATATTTTGAATTTTTAGTTTTAAATATCTGGTGCTTCCGATCAGTTATATGAAATACCCGAGATTCAACTGATCCTCTGTTTCTCGGAGTTGAATTGTATATGAAATAATGTTAATTGCAGAGTTTTATTGTAATGTGGAATTCATTTTTGTAACACACCCCTTTAAAATTTTGAACTGAAGGAGATGGTTAATATATTACCCAACTCTCGTTGCAGGTTTGCAAGAATGGGTTGAGTGCTTTTTTTTTGTTGTTTTTTTTCCCCTGCGAAAGTCTAGGTGCAAGGACTGGCCTAGCCACTTGTTCAGTTGGTCTTCTTTTGATGTGTGAGTGCTCCACACTATAGCATCATTTCTTTTATTCATAGGCTTATGCAAGGATGTATGAAATATCTTGAGATTAGGCATTCGCACCTCTGATTGCCAACACTGTACCGCTGAAAGGTTTGGGATACAGTGGCATGATGAGCTCTTAATTTTCCCTATAGTTATATACATATTGAGATCACCACTCGCCTGAACACAACTTAAGGGCATAAGTGGTGAATTCAATTGGATACATACACAACACTTAGTTGCTGGTATAAGTTTTTGGAAATTGCCCCCTGGTTATTTGGATTCTGTTAGGTCTATGGACTGCCCTTTTTCCTATAGAAGACTGCAGACCCTAATACAGGCTGGAACATATTCACATTTCATGTTAAATTATAATACTTACTCCATTTTCTAGGCCAGCCACTACAACAAAAGTAATTCTGCTAGGTACAGAACCAGCAAATGACTATCATCTACAGGCATACAAAATGAATGGAAAATTTTCTAGTTAGTGCACCATTCATCGGTCCTGAGAGTGATTCTCTGAGGATGTGAAAATTTTCACTACGATCCCTCTGAAGCAGTCAAGGCGATATTTCATATTTTAATGAGTTATCAAGAGAGAAGTGCATCTATGAACCCGTTACATCTTCATGACTGGTCATGTAGTGTTTTGATAACTGGGTTGGTAAAGGATGCTTGATCACTCTGAGTCATTTAACTTCTGCAGTTTCCACACCAGAACTCATCCATCTCTTCATTACGTTGCCTTCAATCAAGAAACCCCAGAAACAAACATGAAAGTGCCTATCATAATCTTGGCAGTTAATTGAAAAAGTGACACAACCAGTTACCACATACAACCTATTTGATCAATAGTCCATCATGAGGAGTCAATTGATGCTTATCTCAATTGTACGTTCACTGGGTTGTAATAAGTTTGCAGACCATGGATTGTTTCTTTTAGATGGGGAGAGTGTAATGGCTTCCAACTACTCACATCTGTATTGGCATCACTAGCCCTAAAAACAACTCCATCCTTTCAGGTCCGCTAAGTAATAGTGAGCAAGGAAACTTTTATAGAATCTCCTCTTTTTTTCTCCTTTGCACCCAGTCTTGTAGTCTAGATCAGAATCCTTGAAATCTCTTTCGAAGGAAAATAACCTAGTACCATACAAAGTTAGAGGACCGACGTTAACTGAGATATTAAGAATAGAGATTCATTTTCCACTACATTGTTATTCAATTTCTTGGGTGCAGGTTACTCCAGAGCAATTGCAGAGCAAATTGCACTAAAAACTGGGTCCTGAGCATATGCCTTGTAGCCTTTGTTGAGAGACAGAAATTCTTGAATAACACAGAGAACCACGGTTAAATTTGCATTGCAAGTAGGCTTTCAGCTTCCCAAGGTGAAGGGCCTGATCTCTTCTGTCTTGATTTCTCTGTAAAACAACTTATATGAAGCATCTACCCTACAGCTGGTCCAGTTATGGAATGCTAGTTATATGTATTAACTATTGGTAGAGGTGTGGTACTAGTTACAATGACTAGTTGCAATAAGTGAGACCTCGCTCCAGTTTCACACATATGTGTTGGAATTTAATTCCAACTGCATCACATAAATGCTGAACAAAGATCTGATTTCAGCAGTTATCCGGAAGCCGCAAAATTCCACTGATATTTTACACTTTAAATGAACATTAAATGTGCAGAAATTAATTCCCCTGCAACAGACTTATTTCCACCGAGAAAGACATCACCCCCTCTTCTGCAATAAATACAAAGATAAATATCAGCAGATATTTTTCTTACTTTATAGTTTAACTTCAGATATTTATTTTCCTATAAATGTAACGCACAACAGTTTTGTTTTCAAGTGCAAGAAGGTGTAAGAAGAAAAAGAACAACAGTTCTGTTTTCTGTGTGAGTGTAAGAAATTTTAGAACAACAGTTCTGTTTTTGTAATCTGAGAGAAAAGAGTGAAGGTTAGAAGAACAAGAGTGTGTCTCTTCTGCAAATGCACAGTAGTGCTGAACCTGCGATTTTCTGAGATAAAAAATCGATTTCTGGAAGTAAAGTGTTCCTCTTGTAACAACTAAGTTTACTGTATCAGTTTTGTTTACTGTTCATGAATACAAGTTTACTGTATTGCTAATTTTAAGTTGTTCTTATACTAAGTGTCAAAAACACTTTGATTTTACTCTGTAAGTCTATTAGTGATTTGAATCCATTTGTTTTAGTTGATGTAACACCAAAGCGTCAATTCTTAGCGTCAAAATTGTGTTGTCGTTACACCGAGTGGATTGACGTCAAAACTCACGTTGCTGCAACACCACGAGCAGCATTGCTGCAACACCACGAGCAGCGTTGCTGCAACACCAAACTGTGTTGCTGCAACACAGTTTGTAGTAAGCAGTTTTCTGTTTTTCCTGTGTTAACAAAAAACAAAGTGTTATTTCCTGTTTCTGCAACAACGAATCCTGTTGCTGCAACACCATTTCGAGAAAACAAAATTATCAGTTTTTTGTGCTGAAACAGAGCATTTTTGTGTTGTCTGTTTGTTAAGGAATTTAGCACAAAATTCCAACATGGTATCAGAGCGTTGTTCTCTGCTCTTTTGTGTTTGAAATCACCATAAAATTCCAACATGGTATCAGAGCATTGTTCTCTGGCCTTTTGTGTTTGAAATCACCATAAAATTCCAACATGGTATCAGAGCATTGTTCTCTGGCCTTTTGTGTTTGAAATCACCATAAAATTCCAACATGGTATCAGAGCTAGTCTAGGCACTCAGTGAGTCAAAAACAGAGTTTGTTTTTCACTCTAGGAACTGTAAGAAGTTCAGAGAGTAGATTTTTTCCACCAGAGAAAAGTTTTTGCTTGTTTTTAATTTTACAGGCAGTATCTCTTCTTTACCTATACAGAGTTAATATGGCATATGCTGGAACAGGTTTGACAAATTCCCAACTGCCACAGTTTAATGGGAAAAATCACAATGATTGGTCCATAAAAATCAAAGCATTGTTTGCTTCTCAAGGAATATGGGCGCTGGTTGAAACTGGCTATGCTGAACCTGCAGATGCAACAACGTTGGCTGCTTTGACAGCAGCAGAAAGAGACCAGTTGAAGAGTGACAAGAAAAAGGATGCCAAAGCCCTCTTTTTTCTCTTCCAATCAGTACATGAAAGTATCTTTCCACGGATTGCAGTAGCAACAAAATCCAAAGAGGCATGGGATATTCTCAAAACTGCCTATCAAGGCATGGAGAAGGTGAAGACTGCAAAGTTGCAGATGTTGAGGAGAGACTTTGAAATACTTAGCATGAAGGAATATGATACAATAGATTCATTCTTCACTCAGGTTATTGGGCTGATAACCGAGATTAGATCTCATAGTGAAATCCTTGAAGAAAGAAGGATCGTAGAGAAGATCTTAAGATGATTACCCTCAAGGTTTGAAGCTATTGTGGTAGCAATAGAAGAAACAAAAGATCTCTCACAGTTCATGGTAGATGAACTGAGTGCTTCTCTTATGTCTCATGAACACAAACTGAGTAGAGTAACAGATTCCTCTCTTGAACAAGCATTCAAGACTCAGATGTCTTTCATCCAAAGAAAAGGCCGAGGCAGAGCCACTAACAGAGGTCGTGGAAGAAGCCAAAACTGAGGCAGATATTATCCTGCAAGCACAAGCGGAAGGAGCTGCAATCAGAACCAAGATGAAGGTTCAAGCAAACAACAAGCTCATGGACAAAGGTATGACAAATCCCAAGTCCAATGTCATTATTGTAAGAAATATGGGAACTATGCCAATGAATTTAGGAAAAAACAAAATGACATGAATAGTAGGCAGAATGTTAATTTTGCAAATGAAGAAAATAAGAATCCAAAGAATGTGTTGTTAACATGTAACATAGCACAAGACAAACAAGAAGACGTTTGGTTCTTAGACTCAGGTTGTAGTAATCACATGACTCGAAATATTGCAATGTTTTCCAATCTGGATGAAAATGTGAAATCTGAGGTAACAACAGGGATTGATAGTAAGATAGCTATCAAGGGTAAAGGCAACATCAGTATTCGAGCAAGAAATAGAGAACAGATGATTGTGCGAGAGGTATACTATGTACCTGGTCTGAAATGTAATCTTTTGAGCATTGGGCAGCTCATTGATAAAGGTTACAACGTGTTCTTCAAAGATGATATGTGTACAATCAGAGATATACCTCCAAGTAAGAAGATCATTGTACAGGTGCAGATGACCAGCAATAGAATGTTTCGTCTCAAACTCAGGGC
>APFE030036405.1:1616-18998 GCA_000404065.3 Pinus taeda
AAAAATACGAGGTGGTGAAAAACTTAGTCCCAGATTTTCCAAAAGATTAGTCAGTGAACGGTACCAAGCACTGCTCCTAGGTGGACTGTAAAAGATTGATTCACGCTCCCTAAGGTCTAAGATAGGCCGATCTTTTGGAAAAGGAAATCTTTCTTCGATGTCCGAAATAGCAAGCTCTTGAATAGCTATAAGTCCAGAAGGAATATCTTGGGTAATTATAGTTTCTACCCTAGGTGAACTAGGACCACTAGAAGTTGGAGAAAAAAACTCTGATATGGGAGTAGCAGCAATTTCAGATTCGGGTTCAGATACTTCAGGTTCTTCACCTCCTATGTCACTAGTAGATGCAATACTACCAGTAACTTCTGAAATTACTAACGGTTGGGAATCAGAATGTACTACCAAAGAAGGTTCTCCTTCTTCAGGTGACCCACTTCTACGGTCACTAGGAGTTACGAGGACATTCAAGCCTTCAACCTGGCTCGATACGTCCTCAGGAGGTTGACCCCAAAGTCTACGGGACGTCCTCAGTAACTCAGCCACGTTTACAAACTCAGGGGATTGGCCCCAAAGTCTACAGGAATGCCTTGGTAATTCAGCCACAGTTAAAGACTTTTAACTACTTCACACGCAAACAAAGTAAAAATCTCAATGAAAACCACCTAAAGCCTCTAAAGAACCAAACAAATTGAATCACACGCCTAAAGAATCTAGGAGATCAATCACACACAAACAATAACTTTCCTGACCGAAAACGCTAGTTGGTGATGAAATCCAACGTCGCAGAGTTCGATACAGAAATAGCGCTTGGAATAGTTACCCCGACAACCTGCTTAATGAATAGACTAGCACAAGTTTCTGCACTTAACCGTATCGAGTGAAGAGAACCCCCCAGAAAATCCAAGTGAGTCTAGCCGACGTCTACTCCAGGTACAGTGGGATCTTCTCGCCACTGTCACCTTAGGAAGAATCCTATAGAATATGGTCACTATGGTTACCAACATAAACAAATTTACCTCGGGGAACAGTCTATGATCCAATACACATGCAAGGGCAGAGTAGCAAGCTCAATCCCCTTGAAGGCTCCTCGACATAATCCGAGGTTTACCAACAAGGTACCCCAGGCTCCTCGACAATGGTTAATCCAAGGTTTACAGTTTGTAATACGTGAATATCTGGCTTCGTTCCCAATGAGGAAGGATTGATTCCCATACTGGTTCGGACACGATCTTGTGCTTCTCCTTTAAGAGGAGCTTTCCTAGAGCATAGATGCAACAATTGGATTTCTCTCCTACCGCAAGATATAGCTACTTGTTTATTTTACTATCTTGGAGAGTTAATTACTCCCTACTCCAAGACACTAGCCTAAGCTATGTTGGTGTATTGGAGCCCTAGAAACAAAACATTTGCTAGATTGATTTTATTTTAAGCGTGATTTTTATTGGTTTTTGATTAAGTCAAGAGGTGATGGAGATGAAACTCGTGGTGTAAAGACTCGACTCAAAATCACTACAAAAATGCACTTAAGATGATTAAGCAATATTTTCTCTTCAATGAACTTCTAGCTAGGAAAAAGTTGGAGAATGCAAATACTTGTAAACACAAATCTTTCTTAACAAACAAATCAAAAGAAGAGTATTTGTTCCAATGCACTCAAAACGAGACAACTAGTTATTTTCACAAGAATTTCCTTTTTCATTCAAACACTCAAACGCCACCAAAACAAACTTTTTCAAAAGAGATTTTTATATTTTATAAAACATTTAAAGCTATAACTTAAAGCAAATCTTGAGAAAACTATGAATAAAGCAAACTTAAGATCTACAAACTATGAAAACCTATTTGAAGTAAAAGCTCACAAAATATCTTTTCGAGGATGTTTTTACTTGGCTATAAGCAAACCAAGGACCAATTTGTCCAGAATCACAAATAACTCAAGAACAACCAATATTGTTTTCTTTTTGAAAATGAAAATCCAAACTTTCAATCAAAATCTTTTTGAAGTTTTGTAAAGAGAAAATTCAAAACAGATTCCTCAACAAGGGGATATTTCATAAATGGTCAGACTCATAAGAAGGCTGGTAGACACTAAGGTGATCTGAAGTCCCCATAGCTTCTAAGCTCAGAGCCACTACACAACCAAATCGAAAAACAAACCGAACAAGCAAAACTCCTAGGAATTTCACCTAAAACCATAACACCAATAAAATTAAACCAAGGAAAGCTTTTAGCAAGTCACATGCAGGTATGGGCAGAGGATATCAACCACTAAATCAAAATAAAACTAATTTAAAGAGTAAAATTCAAAATTTTCAAAATTTTAGCAGGGTATGCAAGTCCAGAGTTTACACAGGTGCATGTATGCTCTTTTCGCAAAGTAAAAGTGTGTACAGGTACGCACTGTGATACAAGCACAGACTGCAGACTTCTCCTAAAGTAATGAAAATCAAAAAAGAAACCTAGATCCACTAAATCTACCCAAGGCCACACACAACAAGCCAAAAACAGAAACAAAAAGGCAACTTTCTCAAGTCAAAGAAAAAACAAGGAAAACAATCAAGTCACCAGCGGAGTCGCCATTTTGTCACGCAGAATGAGTCGATATTGCGGACAAGATAGACCTTCCTAGAATTTGAAGAATACCTAATGACAAGCAAACCAACCAGACACTATATTTCTCTAAATGTGCTTTTATAAATAATGGCAAACAAGTGTGTTTAAGGCCTACCTTATGTCCAACGCAAGTTTGGGGATGCCTTTGCTCCTTTGATCCAAGTAAATTCCTTTGTCACAAACCTGCAAACACAAACAAGGCAAACGATTAAATAGCACCTGAATAACCAGTATTATAAACATATTTAACATGAAAGTCAAGGAGTCCATGAAACAAATAACATGAGATACTTGTTGAGAAAAATGAGCTTGATTGTATTAATTCAAAAGGAGAAGAACTTTACAACCTTTGCCTTGACGCCTCAAGCTCCTCCCAGGGTCCAACAAGAAGTCTCGTCTACTTTGACAAGCTTCACTCACTCCCCAATGAAGCCAAAAAGGTATGTGATCTCTCCTCTTAAGCTCAACTAGGAAGTCTTGATTTCACCAACATTTACCCTCAAAAATGTTCAGCTTCTAAAATCCCTAGCCACTAACCCAATGCCTCAATTTATAGTGCAATGGAGGGAAGTTACTAGGTCCTCCTTCAAAGGGATAGAATCCTCCTTCAAAGGGATAGCTCCTCCTAACAAGGGATTAGCTCCTTCTCTTTTGGGATGGATGAACCTCTTTGGAGCGAACAATCCACGTCAAAATTCCTTCTAGAATCATCTAGAATTAACCCAAAGTGAGTTTTTTAAGATAAAAATTGTGCATTTTGAATTTCACAGGGGTACGCATTCTCCTCTTTACATACAGAGCGTATAAGTACGCAGGTACTCTGAACAAAGGGTGCGGGCCCACAGGCAAAATTGAGAGAAAGTGCGGACCCAGAGTTACATTGCTTTTTGATGTCTTTCTCTCATTTCCAAAGCTTGTTTTGAAGAGATGAGGTCTGAGACTTGCTTAGGAGGCTAGTATAGGTGGTGATAGACCCATACTGACTGCAAATAATCAAGGTGACGATATTTTTTTTTAACATACCTCTACTTGATATCAAGTCGTTCCTTTACTTGAGTTAGGTTGTCTTGATTTTTCTTTACTTTGACCTCTGAAATTTTGATTTCTTCCATAACATTTGTAAGCTTCTCTAAGTGGTCATTTGACTCATTTCGGGCCATAATAATGTAAAAATGGATTTTGATTTATTTTTGTAAGCACTACAAATGTTTCTGCAAAATTGATTTCTTTTTATCCACTAATAGTCTCATCAAATCTTCCCTCTCTTTCTCAACCTCAGAGATTTGAATTTTTTGAGAATGGTTAGTCCCAAGGATTTCTAATTTCCTCCTTAATGACTAGATCTCAGATGATGCATTTTGCAACAGGTTTTTGATAGCTTCCCTATCTTTTGGATCTATTCCTAAATTAAAACATAACTTCTCATAGACCTCATTTTCAATATGCAGTTCTCTAGAATTTTTGTTTCCTTGCTTGAGCTGATTTGAAACTTTCTCCAAAATATTTTTCCTTAGTTACTATCAAAGAGATTTTACTTAGGTTAATATAGAGAATTTCATATACTTATCTACGCAAATTGATGTTGTCAGGGAGTGTGATGTAATCTATATTTATGGATAGATCTAATGTTTTAAAATATGTTCGTGAAGAGACTAAACAACTAGATGCATGAAGGACAATTTTAATTGGCTACTTTCTAAATCCATAGTTTAGACTAGTCACGTTTGATAAGTTGGAGTTGTTTGCATTGCTAGCTGTGTTGCCATGTTTCTTCACACCTTCTAAATTATTTCTTAAATTTGTTGATAATTTCTTTGTAACACTTCTATAGTGGAGGTATTTTTCTTCAATTGAGAATATTGTGAAATGTTGGAAACGAGATCATTATTGAGAGGATAGTGAGGTGAATGAGTAGTGATAGCCTTTATATCAATTTTAACTTTTTACCAAATTATTAACTTTCTAAAAACATCTGCAATATTATCTTATCAAAATATTAAAACAACCAAAAAAAGAAAACCATAATAACCATGGAAAATATCATTATAAGGATGCACAAATAAGAACATAAGTATTTATAGTGGAAACCATTTTGTGAGAAAGCCACCCTGTTGTTGTTGTGCTACTCAATTCTTCTGTTAAGCTGTTAAACGATATTTTACATCGATTATCTTACACCCATAGGTGGAATTCTTCCTAGTTGAGAGGGAGTAATTTATACAACTAGGGTAAAACTCCACCTTGGACAACTCATATGATGGAGATGATGATTGCGCTAAATTCGTGTTTTCTATAGGATCAAAATATACCTAAATATCACGTCATTTGGATAAGTAGAAGTTGGAATTTGAATCTATGTACCCACACATGTACATTTGGATAGGTTGGCCTCAACATCAAATGGACCCCAATGGAAGACTATAGATACAAAAAAACTTAATCTCATCTGGACATCATAATCAATCAGCTTCTTCTCTTCTTCTATTGTTTGGTTTTCACTGGCATGATGGAGGAAGATCATGCAACATCCGAAATTATAGGTTATAAGGCTTACACGTGTTTGGGGTTTTTGTGTTTTGGTCGCACACTTGTTGCAAGTTAGATTTGACTGTAATCACATGCTTTTAGTGCTTTAGAAAGTGACTAGGAAGCCACAGTCACTCACATAATAGCTTGAAGAATGCAACTGATGCTATGAGATAGTTTAAGAAACATCTGAGCATAGTTACTCACTTAGAGTGCTTCAGGGAGCTACTAATGTCGTAGTCACTCGCTCACAGTGCTTCAGGATGTCACAGTCACTCGCAAGATACCTTAATGAGTGTGACTAAGGTTCTGAGCTAGGGTATGTGTCTTGAATATAGTTGAATGATGTTTACTGAAGACTTGAAGTTTTGTTTGTCTTGTACAATGATTCTAGAAGTCTATTTTCGATTTGTATTGGATAAACATTTATTGGATGATTATGTACTCAGCTCATTTTACTCTTTTCTTAAACATTTTATGAGAATATAGTAAGAAAAACGTTCTAGAGGGTTTTTCTTCCTAGTATGGTTTTTTCCCTAGTCTTTGACCAATCTTCTATCTCTTGTGATTGTGTTATTTTCTACTTGTCATTGCATGACATGTTTTATCTTCAATTATTGTTTATGATTAGTAACATTGTTAATAATTGGAAGCACTGATAATTGACGAATTGAATTGGGCTAAAGTAATTGAAACATAATAGAACAATTTGAAAATTAATGTCTCATGCATTTTAAATATTACATTAAAATCATTTACAATGTTAAATATCAAAACATATATAACTACTTAACTATCTGTGACTAAAAAATCTGAGAAATATGATGAATAGTGGAACATTAATTTTGAGGATTGGTGCCTCCTTCTGCCATTTGAAATTCTCTTTCAATATGAGTAATCAACCTTCCAGACTTCTTCCAAAGATCTTCATCTAGGACCTTATACTAGATCCTTTTTTAGAATGAAAAATTTATTTTTGAAAGCATTGTATAATTTGGTTTTGCAACAAAAGCTGTCTTCATCAATGGAGGAAGTTGGAAGTCCCTCTAGAAATAATTCATTATAGTACTTCCCTTTATAATTTCAATCTTTTCATGTGCTATATCTATGAAAGTTTTAATATCCACTAGTTCCTTTGGACATATTTGCTATGAAAGTGGTTTTCCTTGGTTATCCCAACAACTAGGTAGACCATATCTAGTACTCTAGTTAAATTTGGAATTAAACAAAGATATTGAATTATGGGTCTCCTTTAATCTATTCTCAACATGAATATGAAGTATGCTTTTCTCATTTATTTCAATAATTCCGATAATTACTCCAACTTTGTCTCTGATATCTAATGTCCTTAGTTTAGTTGAAGATTTCCCATTTAAATACTTGATCATCATTTTAGCATTCAGTGGTTCTTTCCGTACATTTTTCTTGCATGCATCAATCATTAAATCAGTCATGTTCATCAAAATATGTCATTAAGAAATTATATGAATACATTCCCATTTAGAATGGATCTCCGGAACGATATCATCCCAAAGAATTTTCCTAGCTTCATTAGAGAGATATTTCCCTTAAATTTGTTTTTTAACTTCTTGATCTCATCTTGTGGTACCTTGTTCTCGGTGGTCAATTGATCATTTTTTTCTTTTGTTGCATTTAGCTACCTCTACTTGATATCAAGCCGTTCCTTTACTTGAGTTAGGTTGTCTTGATTCTTCTTTACTTTGACCTTTGAAATTTTGATTTCTTCCATAACATTTGTAAGCTTCTCTAAGGGGTCATTTGACTCATTTGGGGCCATAATAACGTAAACATGGATTTTCATTTACTTTTGTAAGCACTACAATTGTTTCTGCAAACTTGATTTTTTTTTATCCACTAATAGTCTCATCAAATGTTC
The DNA here is from genome assembly GCA_000404065.3 of Pinus taeda. Lineage (NCBI taxonomy): Eukaryota > Viridiplantae > Streptophyta > Pinopsida > Pinales > Pinaceae > Pinus > Pinus taeda. The sequence continues at coordinate 8,653 of APFE030036405.1, forward strand.
CCTCTCTTTCTCAACCTCAGATAGTTGAATTGTTTAAGAATGGTTAGTCCCAAGGATTTCCAATTTCTTCCTTAATGACTAGATCTCAGATTATGCATTTTGCATAGGTTTTTGATAGCTTCCCTATCTTTTGGATCTATTCCTAATTTAAAAGATAACTTCTTATAGTCCTCGTTTTAAATATGTAGTTCTCTAGAATTTTTGTTTCCTTGCTTGAGCTGATTTCAAACTTTCTCCAAGATATTTTTTCCGTAGTTACTATCAAAGAGATTTTACTTAGGTTAATATAGAGCATTTCATATACTTATCTATGCAAATTGATCATGTTAGGAAGTGGGATGTAATCTATATTTATGGATATATCTAATGTTTTAAAATCAGTTCATGAAGAAGAGATTGAACAACTAGATGCATGATGGACAATTTTAATTGGTTACTTTCTAAATCCATAGTAGAGACTAGTCACATTTGATAAGTTGGAGTTGTTTGTGTTGCTAGCTGTGTTGCTATGTTGCTTCACACCTTCTGAATTATTTCTTAAATTTTTTGATAATTTCTTTGTAACACTTCTATGGTGGAGGTAGTTTCTTCAATTGAGAATATTGTGAAATGTTGGAAACTAGATCATTATTGAGAGGAGAGTGGGGTGAATGAGTAGTGGTGGCCTTTATATCAATTTTAACTTTTTACCAAATTATTAATTTTCCAGAAACATCTGCAATATTATCTTATCAAAATATTAAAACAACAAAAAACTAAAGCCATAATAACCATGGAAAATATCATTATAAGGATGCACAAATAAGAACATAAGTATTTCTAGTGGAAAACATTTTGTGAGAAAGCCACCCTGTTGTTGTTGTGCTGCTCAATTCTTCTGTTAAGCTGTTAAACAAGATTTTACATCAATTATCTTACACCCATAAGTCGAAAGAGATGGTTTCTATTATTGTATGGTGACACCTATCAATTAGGAATATTGTTTATTTCATAGATCTACGAAAGTCTATTTGTTGGAAGCACCCACGACCAACGACCCTCGCCCAAAACCCATTGGGCTAACCAACTCTAGTTGGATGGAGAAACATGTTCTTTTTACTCAATATTTCAAATCAATATCTAATATAAATCCTCCATGCCTTCACTTCTTCAATGTGAACCATGTTTCATAAATATTTCTTACTAGTCTCTCAATCTACTCAACATGAGCAACCCAACAACACCATCATTTTGCAATATAAAATTTGAATTACAAACATGACCTAGAGGGGGTAAATATCACATCAAATATATGCACACTAATAAACCATGATCTTCCAATCCTTCTCCATTTTGAATACTTCCATATGCAACACCAAAACTTTGAAATTATCCTCAAATAATTCTCTAAATTATGCATACACAATTCTGATAAAACATTGCAAAAATATGTGAGCATATCTTGTAATATATACTCACTCTCAATGCCCTCATATTGGCATACTATCACACTCTCAAGAAGTGCAACCATCAAACAACACTATTTTTTTTACTTTATTTTTACATAAGTAAAAGCCAAATTATCCTCAACAATTCTCGAAATGAATAACGTAGGAAAATACCATGGTTATGCCAATACATCGGACACCTGTACCATGGTAATATCTAAACCAATACAACAAGAAAATACCTTCATTATTTCAATACCAAATACACATTTACCATGGTAATATCCAAGCCAATAACATGGGAAAATACCATGGTTATGTCAATACTAAGGATAATTGTACCATGGTAATCTCCAAACCAATACCACAGGAAGATGCCTTGGTTATGTCAATACCAAGGACACTTATACTGTGGTAATGTCAAAATCAATACCACAATAAAATACCACAGTTATGTCAATACCAAGAACTCTTGTACCATGGTAATATCTAAAACAATACCACGATAAAATACCATGGTTATGTCAAGACTAAGGACTTTTGTACCATGGTAATATCCAAAAATATACCACATACAAATACAAATGTTATGTCAATACCAAGGCTATGTACGCTATGGTAATATCACATGCCAACCTACTCCACACACACATACCAATACCATGGTAATGCCAATAAAAAGAATACTCATACCATGGTAATAATATACTCATGAAATATGAAAGATGCACAACTAAACCAATGAGAAATCACCAAAATAGAGTAAGTCTCTTCTCTACACAACTAATCATCATGTGAAGTACAACATACCACCATCCAACTCTATGAAACAATATGACCACTATTATACCATGGAAGACAACCTCTGGCTGAAAAGACTTTAGTGCCCAAGACATTTATCCAAGGCCATGAAATTACCAATTTGTTGTCTTGTTTTACAAAACCCTAGAAATGTTTATTTTATAAATAATGATTTTAAATATTCTTTAGGAAAAAAACTCTTTCAAAGTGTCCTTCTGATGTTGAATTTAATTTTACGTTGTAATACAATGAGTAAAATAGTTTGGAGAAATCTTTAAACAATAGGCCACTTGAAGCAAAATCTCATGTCTTAAAATTTAGCAGAAATATGGAAGTAAGATGAAATGGAATACATAAAAGAGGAGATCATATTAAGTGTTGGCTTATTGGGGCTTGACCCAGGTTCAGAGGTGATTTAGTCAAGCGAATCTCGGTACTACTGGCCCTTTCGGCAATAGTCCGCGGAGTGCGGATTGAGGTCTCACCCGAAGTAGTATGGGAGGGTGGTAAAACCAGGTTTCTGCACCCTAGAGATGTCTAATGAGTTCAAGTGGTTTGCGGTTCGACCTTGTGCACACGTTGCTACACATAATTTCCTATACCTCGCAGCCTGAGATGATGCCTTCATGCAACCCTACTCGGGGGCCGAACAATGTTATTATTGAAGTCCTTACTAGTATTCCACTTCCTAGGTTTTCTTAGCTTATTTTTATGCATTACGTTATATTCGACAATACAAATCATTCATACATGTGCATGTAGTAAGTAAACAATACATTTACAATTCATATCAAACATGTAATAATCCAAGAACAGATACACAGAACTATGATAAAACTTCTCTTTATTATCTTCTTCCTTGGTTACAGACTCAACTCCACTCTGTGCACTCAGCTGCAGGGGTTTGCGCACTCTGCTACGGACTCCTAGGCCTTTGTGCACTCAACTGCATATCGACTTTAAATTATGAAAAACTCTATAGACTATTGTACACAGTGGGTGATAGGCACGGCTTCTAGTTGATCCACATTGGGATGTTCATGTCCATGAGCACCTAGAAGATTTTGGTGTCGCGGATCCATTTCATGTCCTTGTGGCCTAGAGCGAAGCGTATTTCGCAGCCTCCAGTAACTCTCTATCAATGCCGGGAATTGACTGTCCTTCAGCAGTTCTCCTGCTATGAGAAATATGGATAGCAAAAACCATGCATAGTGGAAGGTTTTACCCTGATCCTGGGCTTCACGACAATTTTTCAAAAATTCTTCACAGAGGAATTCACACCAGTTGAACTGGACCCCCTCTGCACACTTCTTTGCCAGTATGATCACCAGCACAAGTACCTCATCGGCGCAACACTTCCTCATAACTTTGCTAGCCGGGATTTGGGTTGTTACGCGTACCCCTTTGTCCTTGATGTTGGAGATGGTGTAGCCCCTCTTGTTCTTCTCCAACTTGTATTTCATCTTCATGGCTTCTGCAAGGGCCAAATCACTCCCCTTTCCCTCGGTTATGGTTACAGGGTCCTTTCATTTACAGGGGAGCTGAGAAATGTGGTGAATTAGGTCTATCGTGATGGGGATATGCTCCTCCAGCCATAGATACCCATCATGCACCAGGCAGAGAAGCTTCTTTATGACGAAAATGGTGATTGGTATGCGGTGGAAATGCGGCACCCATAATAAGTTCAGCAACCCGGCCTTTTCCACACCGCACCGCAACTTCCGCAGCTCTAGTGTTGTCACTACCCCCATAGTATTCTACTTCATGAGATTCTCGATCTCGAGATGAGGGATCTTCTTGTGGTTAGTGAGGTCCCAATCTTTGAACTTCACGGTAGGCACATGGCCCAGGTGTGTGCCTTCAAACACGATGTCGTCTGGGAGGAGCGGGGTCTAGAGCGAACTCTTGGTTTTGTGCAGATCCTACAGCACTTTAGTTTTCCCTTTCCACGAAGTGACATATGCGAGAATTTTTGTTGCAGAGCGTATAGGTTGAATATCCTCCTCCATTTCTTCTTCTTCTTCCTCTATGATGATCAGGGCATGCAAATCTTTTTCCTCCTCCTTTGTTTCTATCATGACAAATTTTCCCTTTTTGCCATTGATAGTTCGTTGTGCAGTGTATGCCTAGGGGACATGCATATGGGGGCCATTTCTTGTTTATCCTTCTTAGGCCTTGGCATACATGGTGATTTGGGGATCTCTACTACCACCCCAGAATCTTTAGGAGCATCCTGCATAGTTAGGCCCTACGTGGCCCCACTGATGGTTACCTCTTCAATTCCAAGACCATCCTTAGTTGTTGTCATTGTGTCTCAATTGTAATTTGTCACTCGCAAATTGAGGGGCTCAATTATCACTTGGCTCTCAATGCTCAGGACTCTACTCAATTGCTCAAATCTCAAATGACTAAGTGTTGCTTGTTGGGCAGCCCTTCGTGTTTTATAACACCTTTTGAATTTGAATTCAACCGTTCCCCTCAATTCTGGTCCATTAATTCTTTCTTGGCAGTATATTTTCCTAAATTGTGCCCATAAATCACATCTTAAATGCTCGTCGCCCGCTCCATTTGACATCAAGTTGCACATCCCATCATGAATAGTGATTCCAGCGATCACTTTCTAGCCAACTCACATGGCAGCGCAATCTTCTGTGTGCAGTCATGGACCTTTTGACACTCTTCTTCTATGCAGATATCCAATATCGCATAGGTCCTGGGTACAATATTTTATAGTCGTGCACTCCCTTCCAAATACCTAGAGTGTTGAGACTATCCTTCCTACCGCTAGTCAGGTGGTCATACCACCTATGCAAGACTCCACCCTATCCTCTATCATGGTTCACGGAAGCATCCTACCTTCTATTGTGGGGGCCTACATCACACACTTCGCCATTTACAATGCACTACCCTGGTCAGTATGCTTGGTGATATGCGGTATGAGCAAAGGAATCAGACTAACCAATTCACGACAATATTTCTTAAACTTGTCAGTATGACTGTACGCACCTTGGCTTACTGTTCTAATATTTTCAACGAGAAATCCTTCTTTATTTTATCCTCCAGTTTCTTGACTTTTGCATCCATCAAAGTGCTTTCTCATCATAACTGTATCCTTTCTTTTTCGAGTTCATGGAGTCTAAGGTTTCCCTAATGGATTCCTTCCTCCAATCCCATGCGTTCTATTTCGTGCGGCTATGTGTCTCTCCTTTCTGGGCTTCACGAACCAGCGTATCTACAGGTGCTACTGTGTGCGGTCTAGGCTTTGGATGCTCCAGCAGGATCTCAATCTTTGCTTCATACTTCAGTGTTGGGAGTGCCCATGCGGTCAGGGTTTTGCACATGGTCCTATAAGCCTAGAGAGCCACTGGTACACACGCATCCCAATCGTTGTGTCTCACTTGGTGGACCATGCTCAATACTTCACATACTTCGTCAAAGGCTTCTTTGTGGATATTCTGTGATGTGCTTGGTCTTATCATACTTTGTTGTTCACACCATTTCCTTGCCCACTCCTACTTTTTGGTCCTATTTCCTATTGTGAGGATGGTGTGCGTTCGTGCAGTTTAGGTGCCATATGCCCATACCCATCTAGAGAGGTGGGTGCACAGGTTATTTCGTCCATCATACCCATCTTTCATTCACATCTGAGGCTTCCCAAACTGTGTGAGAATCATGTTCCTGCATTCTTGCCTGTCTTCAAAACTTCCTTGATGCATACCCCACCACCTTGCAGATGTAGTGCGTAGTGCCCATTTCATTGCCTCGAAGCGTTGTTGTTTTGGTACTTCTTTTTCAAATTTATTCAGGAAATCATCTACCATAGTCAGTTCGTCATACATAGCTAGATCCCTTGCCTCTATTTCTACACTACGTAGTGACCTTATCATCATGTTGCAATTTAGTGTGGTTACCTTGTGTAACTGATTCTACCACCTTTCTATTTCCTCATCTGAATCCAAAGTCTAGGAACTTTCGCGCTCCCATAAAATCCTACCATCCACTGTTGGATTCACCTAGTCCTTCTCCCACGTGGTTATCTTGTAGATACAGTCTAGATCATCCTCACTATCGTCATCGCGCACCAGTTCTTTGTAGCGCGATCCTTCCACAGGGTCTAGAGGTACCACTATGCACAATGGCTTTTTCTCAAAAATCATCTTGTGCTTCTATAGATTTATCACCCCATTCATATTAGTGGCCCAACATTTTCCTAGTAGCGTGGGATAGGGATTGTTGTCATCAATAATCTATATCACTTCGAAGTCTGAAAGTGCACTCACACCTTCAATATCCATCCTTATTCCCTGCAATCTTCCCATCGGTAGGATCTTTTGATGGTGCGCCATTCACAATTGAATAGGATACCACTGCAACGTGGGCCTGCCCATGTGCCTTGATCTGAAATCACCCCTAGGTGACCTCAAGAAATTAATGAAGGTATTACAGACTCATGTGTTGGTGTGTGCCTATGTTATTTTAAGCAACAGATTGATAAGATTGCGAAATAGATAGGAATTGGAAAACAGTAAGAGAAACACAACAAGAAAATGCAAAACACAACAATTTAATAAGGAGTTCACCCGATCCCCCTTGGCTATGTCTCCTGGTCCAGCTTTCAGTGGTGGCATTTTTTAATTGTGTCTTTCAGTAGAGTTTTTAGAATGAGGAGCTTAATTTGAGTCTCCTGTAATAGACGATGCTTAGTAGGGTGGTACTTGGATTCCCCAAGCCACTAGAGAACACAGACTCCCCCTTACCGAGTCTCGACCTCAACTAGTCTTAATAGGATTAGTCCACTTTGGTACTTAGTTCCTGACTGATATCCTCACAGGGATTGCTTGAACCTCTCAAGCCTTCTCGGTTCTATCTGCTCGATGATACCTTAGATCTGCAGGTCAGCTCAACTTCTATGTTCTCTACTTCTTGCTTCTTTCTCTATTTTGTCTCTCCTATGCTGTTTGTCTGTTCATGGCTTAACGCCAATCTATCTCATGACTGTTCACTTACTCTTCTGGCTCTTCGGATTGCCTACCTCTGTCCATTGGAATTCCCTGCTTTTGTGTCATCACCACTGTGTAACGTTTCACAAAGAGGTGGCCACTTGTCCCCTCACAATCTGAGTGCCAGCGCTTCCTCGAACGGTCATTATTTCGGTTATTTTGTGAAATGATTCATCCACTAGCTTAGTGGTCATGTCAGACACCAAATTTCATATGCCTCAGTGTATTCTTCCGCCGAATCTGGTCCTCCATCGGGTGGATTATCTGCCGTTGATCTGGGGCCTCCAGATCCTATGGCCATCGCTTTTATTGCACGAGTGAGCTACTGGACCGTTACCCTACAATGAGAGTGGTTTTCTCTCTCATCTGCAGGACACACATCATTCAGGATATGGCATCGTGTAGTCCCCTGCCAAACCCACTTACCGTTAAAGTGCTTGTGATATCTCACCAATTTTGGGCATGGGACCCACCTTTTGACGTATTTCCACATGTTCTTCTCTGTCTTTCACATGACCAAGTGCCAGGGCTTTTCCTTCTCAAAGGTTTTTATCCAGCAATATGTGATTAGTGATGGCCTCTATTTTTTGATCTAGACTCCCAAATTTCTAATTTGTGCCACTACGTGGTCTCCATGGGCCAACGGTTGGTGCGCTTTGACTGAGTGTCCTCGTTGTTCTATGTTGGCTACAACTACCATTGTCTAGAGGTCCTTCTTGATAGATCGTGTTCACAAGATTTCAGAGTCTGACATAATTTGAAACAATCATAGAACTCTGATAATTTTCAAGGATCTAATTCGGATCACACTCCCATGTCTACTTTGGCAATACATTATGCAGTCAATCTCATCTCCCTTCCTGTTCACATTGTGTGTCTTCTAAGCTTCTGGACTACATGCACTTCCCTTGATCCAGCACATCTAATGATGAGTTCTTACAGTCCCTTCACCACTTTCCTATCACGCAGTAGCTTCATGCACGTCTCTAGAAAGGTAGTGAGCATTGAAGGATCCATCTCTGGTTTTGGTTGATATTTACTACTTGAAGTGGAGGCCTCCGTGAAGCTCTTCTTAGCTACCAATAATGTCTCCTTTGCATGCTCCAAATCAAACTCTGGTTCCTTAGTTGGAGCTTTGTGAACCCACATTCTTTCTTCTGGATGCTTTCCTTTGTCATCTCCTAGTGCGATATTGCTTCGGAGCACAACATTTACATTCGGTTCGTCCTCGCGTGGCTTAGACCTCATCATTTGTAGGTTCTGAGTCAGGGGGGGTTGGAGAATTCCCTTATCATGCAACCTCGCTATAAGCGTGGGGCAGTCTTCCATCTCATGATCAAACTAGGTACAATATAAACATGATGCTCTCATCGGATTTGTACAATCGTGGGCATAATTCCCTGGCCCTCAATAATTTTAACAAATTAGCTGCCTATGACCCCTTCCTCACCCCATTCCACCTCGACCCTGTTTGTGCCCCTGAAATCTAGAGCGTGCCATCCCTTCATTTTGATCAAGGGTTCGCATTTCGGTTTGCACCCTGTAGGTAGGGTTTGATCCATCATCAATTCATGACATCTACAGGTGTGCTCATCATGGCCTACTGACCTGCAAAGGTTACAGAACAGCTGTTGGGAAGTTTGCATATACTTCTGCAATAGATTGTAATTATCTATAGCATACTTCCCTCCTATCTGACAAATCATGCACCATAATGTAGGTGCCACGCTCAATCCTGCTTGTGCCTCTAGTCTCAATGGCATTGGCCCTCCTCCCGTGAGGTAGTTCGTGAAGACTGGACAATGGTCCTTGTCATGTCCCTGGCCTTTGCACTTTATGAACCATACTTCCTTGCATGCTTCTACATCTCCAAACAGGTTTTTCTACTACACATAAATCTCTTGGACTCCCAAACTAGGATCTTGTATTGGCGTCTCGTGTAGTCTCATCATGATATCTAACGCTTCTGCCTGAGTGGATATTTTCTGTTGTGACAACGCCATCCTTAGATGCGGTGTTAGTGACGCTACAAACAATGCACAATGCTTCCCATTTGTTAAGGTGATGTTGGCTTCATGAATCATGCCCTTCAGTCTTTGATCCAAGTCCCAGGGGGTCTCGCCTGGAAGCATCCTAATTTCCTTAAACCCGATAATCGACTCTGTCTTTGATTTTGGCTTGCTAACCTGTTCAACGCAGCTTGGATATCCATGATCCTTATGTTGGAATTATTATTGGAGTTATTAATGTACCATGTTAGTGCACAATCCTGCAAGGTGCTAACCAGTGTTTCCTTCTTGATATTATCATCCGTGACTCGTTGCGCTTCCCATATAACCTTTACTATGAACCAAAATTGGTCTGGATCTTTGTTCCCTACTCCTTTGAACATTGGCAACTTAATCTCACTTGCCATATTGAACTATGGTGGAGGTGGAGGTGATGTTGGTGAATACGAGGGTGAAGATGGTGAAACTAGTGGTGGTGTGGGTGAGGGTGGTATGCACAGAATTCGATGCCTTATCAGACTGATCATGCTTCTTGGTGAAACTTTCACGAGCTCTTCCTCACTTTCTTGCGGAGGTGAAATTAAGGGACTAGTCTCTAATTCTTCACTACTTCCTTTTTGTAGATCCTTCCACTTCGGTAGCCCCAAACATTAATTTATTCTCATAACTGGATTTTCACACAGTAGCATTTTAATCCAAGTGTTCAAAGATTTAATATACTTAACTCGTGGTCCTTTGAGGAAGCATCGTTCTGCATCGTTGTAGCTGACTGACATATCTACCATGAACTTGGTGATAAACCCTCCTATAATTCAATTGAGCCAATGGTCCACAACGCAAACGATCTTATATTCCGATGCTTCTAGTCTGTGCACTAACTATAGAGTCCACACAATTAGTTTGTTGAGCCTACACCTTCCTTGACTATCTGCTAGCTTTGCGATCCACTCGTACAACTAAGACGGGAAGGATGCAAAGAAAATTCCGTGGATTTCCGTATACAGGTAGAGCTCTAATAATTGTTCCTTTGATACTCACTATTTCCTATTTCCTGCGCTGCGAACTCATGAATTTTTCTATCCAGCCACTTTTCAATTTCTTTCTTTGTC
>APFE030036406.1:3765-14659 GCA_000404065.3 Pinus taeda
AAATTACATCATTTACATCAAGGAGGATCAAAATTCACTCCAAAAAGTCAAACCTAGTCAAAACTGCGTTTTGCTGAGCTGTAGGCACAATTTCTGTGAAAATTGCCCAAGAGGTCGCGCACTGATTCTAAAGAGGTCACGCACCTTTGGAGCCGATTTTGAGGCACTTCCAGGTGTCCACATGAGGCAAAAGTGGGCTTGTTGGAAAGGTTTGGATGTCTACTTTCCAACCCACGTGGAATTTCTGAATTTTGTGTCCATTTTCCCCTCCAAAATTGCGATCTCCCAAGATTGCTTCCTGTGTGTCAAAAAGGTGGCAGAAAGTCATTTTTTGCTTTTTGTTGACCTTCTAGAGGCTCAAAACTTGGTGAAATTTCTTGATCTTCACTAAGAAAGTGTAGTTTTGCATGAAAAATCCAAAAATGCAAACCTTTCCTGAAATGGACCTCCCAATCGAAAGGGTCGCGCACGGTGCGCGACCTCTTGGTGAAGAAAACCTGTTTTTTGACCAAAAAATTCACAAATGACCAAAAATGCTCAAATTTTTTTGAAATTTGTGCTGGAGTTGAGTCATTTATCACCATGCTCCTTCAAGGAAGCCTCAGCCAAGATATGGAGGGGATCGGACCTTTTTCTTCGTTTGAGTGCCTTGGCCAATCGTCCTTGGATCTGGCGATTGTAATTTTGACATTTCTCTAAAACCATGACACCTGTGTAAAAAGTGAGGGAGGTTTTTATTCTTTGGCATGTTTTGGACAAAAAACTCTCTCAATTTTCTGAAATTCATCTTTTATTGCTCAGAAACATCATTTGAGTGAAACTTGTCTCGATGTGTGAAACAAGGGATTTTGTCGAAATGAAGCGAAATGAAGGGGATAAGGGGCTTCTAAATTCTTGGGGAAATTTTTGGAAGTAGGGAGGGATGTTAGGAAGTGGGGGAAAGTGGAATCTCAGAGATCGAGCGAGAGGAAGGGGTCCAAAAGGGCAAAACACGGGCCCAACCTTGAAAATTGCCAGGGTGTAGCTAGAAACTAGGGTTTGTGCGAAATTGAGGAATTTGGGGAATCTCAGTGATGGGAAGCATTTGGTAAGGTACTTTAAGGATAGGGGAAGGTGTATGAACATCAGGAAACAAGTTTTGCCGATGATTTGACCGTCCAAGAGAAATTGCCTTCAAAACCCTAGGAAAGGGAAATGACCTTACCTAGGCGCAACTGAAGCATGAACAAGGTGTAAAATGACAAGGGAGATGGTAATGAGATGTGGGGAAAAATGGGGGTGAAAAGGATGACCTTGAGCAGCAAAAACAAAACCCCAGCCTTACTTGCACTTTGACATTTGTAAGCAAAACACACATAAATTTCCCATTTCAACTTGATGGCATTTATGCACATTTTCCATGATTATTTTGATGTAGCAGGCAAAAAACATTAATGATTAAAGGCCTACTTGCAAACTTGAGGAGATTTGGGGTCTTTTTGAAGTTTATAAGCAATTGTTGTAGGTGAACTCCTGACAGGTCGCGTGCAGGCCTGGACGGGTCGCGCACACCCAAGAGGTCGCGCCCGTGTTGTTTTTGAACTGTTGGGACCCCATGGACGGGTCGCGCCCACCCAACAGGTCGCGCACAACTGTGGAAAGGTCGCGCACAGATCCTCTCTGCAATTCCGCCCGATTTTGTCTCCAAATCGCCTTTCACAATTGCTATGAGGCAAATGATAATCAAATGGAGGAGAGAGGGGCTTTATAGGCTTGATTTAAATTAATTTCCCCTCAAACCCTCTTTCTAATGTTTATAAGTGACACTTTTTCAAAATTTAAATGCTGTTGACTTTATGGTTTCCTTTTGTCTTGAAATTGGTTGAACTGATGCTTTTCCTTGAAAATTTTTGCAGGGATAGATTCTGAGGAATCTTGGCAAAGGGGACCAGGGCCGCATGCCGACTTCTGGAGAATTTGAATTTTTTACAAGTTTTTACAAAAATGATAAAATGACCTTGTCTTTAAAAACAAGGTTTTTAAATCCAAGGTAAAAATTAGCTGTACAAGATGAAATCTTTTGAAGAAATACTTTGATAGTCATCCCTCTGGCCTGCTGGGCATTTATTGACCTTAAAGACATGACCTCAAAGACAAATTGGACTTAAACCCTAGACCTAGGACTCTTGACCTTAAGACAAGACAAGCAACTTTGAAAGAGTTTATTCACTGAAACAACTTGATCCAGCAGTGCCAAGAGGGGAATAAAGACACCAGCTCCTCCATCAGGGTTATGGCATGCCTAATGGAATGCAATGAGATGACACTGATGAGACACCTACTTATGCAAATGCAAAGAGTTTTGATCGCTGATGGAGGGCTACTAGACCGACTCTAACAGATGCCACTGAAAATAACTCCTCCAGTGAAGCTCCATTCACTGAAGTGCCTAAATAGGAAGAGGGTGAACCCATAACAACCCTGGACATTGATACTACAACTATGCCAAATGAGTCAGTTATCTTGAATGACATGCTGAAGAGTTCCTCAAGCCATAGTAAGGAGGCCTAAAGAGGCCCTAATCTCAGATGTGAAGATGTCCTCATACGCTGTAACATCTAACCATAAATACAACTATCTCACTGCTAGTCAAAAGTATGGATGAGATACATTTGGGAGCAACTGTCATTAGATTAGAAGTCAAAGAGCTAAGCTGCTATCTAGGGTATAGTTTGGGTCTTCTTGAAGGAATCTGTAACTATAGCCTAGCTTCTTTGCTAGGCTGCAAGCCATAGCAAGTAGCTAAGGTTGATATGCATCAAAGTGGATGTTGTATGTTAAGAGCATCATAAGTATTGCAGCAGCATGATGTGAGTAGTATAGCAACAAGGTATTACAGCATGATGATGATGATGTATTGTAGTATTCCTTGAGTGTATGATTGGGTGTAACACAGTGACAGGTGCAACTGATGATGAAGTGCAGCATAGTAGTCATTGAGTGCAGATCAGCAATGAGTACAACATTAGGTGCAGATCCATGATAAGATCAGCTCAATGATTAGAGCAGCACAGTGACAGGAGCAGCAACATGAAGTGCATAGCATGGTCATTAGGTCCAGCACTGTGATGATGAGTGCAACATGGTGCAACAAGTAAGATGCAACACTATGATAGGTGGAGTCGTCTTGGAGAATCAGTTGAAGCAGCATGTCTTCAATTGATCTCATGTAGATATAGAAAGTCAAAGTGTTGACTTCTGTTGTAAATGTACTATCTCTCTCTCTTTCTGTTGAACTATTGAAGAAAATATAAGAAGAATTGATCAAGGGTTTCCCCACATTGGGGTCTGTCCCTGCCTAGAGCCACATCTTTTGTCCTCTTGTCTTGGCTTGTCTTCTGCAATTTATGTTTTTGTTCTATTTGTAGTTTACTTTAATGTTGATATGATTGCAAATCTGGAAAAGGTATTGAGCTAACTGTGAAAATTGAAATAAATTGCTCTAAGCATAGAACATACCTAAAATTAACATGGTATCAGAGCTGAGGTGAAGACAATGCCCAAGAAGCAAGATTGAAAGAGAAATCACCGAGGATAGTTGGGAAAAGACACAAGGATCAGTGGATTCCTCATCCCTCTTCAAATTCACTGAGGGTGAAGTCGAAGCAAAGAATATTATCAGAATGGCGCAGCGGAAGTTTCTGATAGCCTACCTAAAGATCACTTCATTGGGAAGTTTGGATCTAAGTGTGGAAGAAAAGGCAGATGCCTTGGTTGCAATAAGTTTTGCCATTATGCAAAGGAGTGTTCGGATAGCAGAGAAACATCTCTTGATGAAGATAACAAACATTCCTGGAACATCTTCAATGATCAAAGGAATGACAGGTAATGCAGGTCATCAAGGAAATGGCCGACTCTTCAAAGAAAGCAAGGAACCCGAGGTATGAAGAATCAAATGTTGTTTTTGATAAGATAAAGAAAGCATTATCTTGTATTGGCCCTCTCCTTCAGATTCTTTAGGACTCTTTCTTATTGATTGTAGTTCTTCAAGGAACTTCATTTGATAGAAGGTGCACTCTCTAATTTGGTAGATATGGAAAAAATCACGGGATTATACTTGGAACCGATGCCACCTATCTCAAAAAGGGTGTAGGGAATGTTACCCCTCAATTGAATGAGGGTAACTTGATTCATTTATAGAATCTCTTTTATGTACCTGATCGCAAGAAGAACCTGGTGTCCATTTCAACAATGGAAGTCAAAGGTTACGACGTGGCACTCATCGATGGAAATGTATGTGTTTGAAAATAGAATTTTCAAAGTTGTTTTTGAGTTCAGGGTTGTATCAAGTTGCAGGAAGTCCACTGGGGACCATGTCCATTGACACATAGCACCAGAGGTCTATGAGTCAGATGGTGACAGGGATGCGTGAATTCCAAAAGAGAATGAAAGTACATGTCTGAGATGTATCGAAGGAAAATCTTACAAGGGGACCATTCCCCTCATGTAGCAGGTCCATAGGTTTGGAACAACCCAAGGGGTTTCAGATTGATGATCAGGAATCTCATGTATGTAGGTGGAAGAAAGCCATCTATAACTTGAAGCAAAACTCCCTGGGTGTAGTATGAGAGGATTGATAACTGTCTAATGAAGTTGAGATTCACTAGGAGTGAATCTGATCCAACCATTACCCGAAGGTTATGGATGATAGACCTCTCATACTGACACCTTATGAGGAAGACCTATTTCTGACAAGTCCAGACCCTCTCATTTGCAGAAGTAATAGGGAGTTGGATTCCATATGTGGAATGATAAACTGTACCTCAAGGATCTTAACTTTCAGAAGTTATATGGTAGTGATGTCGAACCAGATTTGGGAAATGCCTCTGAGTTTCATAAACTCATTTGTGTTTATGTTCTTGGTGAAATTTTGTCTGGACATATGTTTTGCAGTTAGCATGGTGAGCTCATATTTGGCTGAGCCTCACTGCATTGGTGCCAAGAATCTTCTGAGATATCTTCGAGGCACAATCTCCCATGGATTGAGATACACTACCGGAAATATGAAACTACATGATTATTCGAATGCTGACTGGGCAGGCAGTGTGGAGGATCAGTAGAGCACTTCTTAGTGCTTGTTCTCTTTGGATTCTGCTTTGGTATGATGGATGATCAGGAAGCAGAAGTCGGTTGATATAAGCACCGCCGAGATCCAATACATAGCTATGAGTATGATCCTGTATGATGTTGCTTAGTTGTGGAAGCTCTTCAATGAGGTGTTTGTACACATGAGGAATACCACTGTGATTCTCTGTGACAACTAGAAAGGGGGTTTGACCACTGTGATTCTCTGTGACAACTAGAAAGGGGGTTTGATTATTGAAAAATCCCGTATTCGATGATTGCTCCAGCAGATAGACTTTAGATACTGCCTTATCTAAGATATGGTAAGTCGATGAGCAAGGAGGCCCCATCGCATTGAGACAGATGTATAGGTCATAGACATTTTGTCAAAGCCTCGGGAAAGGTCAAATCTGTGACTTTTCCAAATGACTTGGAGTCGTTGAGAGACCTTCTTATAAGGGTCCTGTATGTTGCATGCATTAAGCTCTGGGAGCTCTGGGTGGGCTTGGAGTACTTACTGGAGCAACGCATGACCACAGGGTGACTCACCCTCCCCTGGTGGGGCACTATGGCTAGGATGATTAGTTCTCCATGGCAACTATGGAACATGATGATTAGTTCTCATGTGGGCCAAGATGATTCGTTCTTTGTGGTGACTATGGAACAGGATGATTAGTTCTCCTGTGGGTGAGGATGATTAGTTCTTTGTGGCATCCATTTGATAGAATGATTCGTTCTCCTGTGGACCAGATGATTAGTTCTCCTGTCGAGGCATCCTACCCATGCAGTCTGGGACTCATGGGAAGTACCTCTCATCTAATCAATAAGCAGGGAAATGAGGTTAGGGACCATAGTAGTACTATCGATGGATGCATCGTTGTATCTACCGTACTCCCTATGCTAGGATGACCTCCATTGATATGGGATCAATGAAACTGATATGGGATCAGTATGAGTGATTTGAGACACTCTTTTGTGAAATTGATCTAGGATCAATAAAATTGACTTCGGGTCAGTAAGATGAAATTGAATTCAGGTCAGTAGAGAATGGTATGAGACATTCTCGATCAATTCTTCTTCTTCATGGTTCAGTAGAGCAGAGCAGAGCTCAGTAGCGCAGAGCTCTGTAGAGCAAAGTAGTGTAGGGCACCAATGGCAGAGATAATACAGTTGGACATATGGATCAGCAGCTGGAGTTCTCCTTAGTTGAGAGGGAGTGTTAAAATCGGCAACTAGGGCCAAACTCCATGTGGGTCATCTTATTAATGGAAGCTAATATTTTTCTTGGATCCCTCTCATTGATAGGTGTAGGATTGATCTAAACATCATCTGATTCCGATAAGTATTCATGGAGATATGAATTTATTTGTGTTATGGGACAATTCGTCAAGGTTGGCCAGCAACCAAATAACCCCCTCTTGTTCTCTACTTTTAGTATAAATAGAAGAGGACTTTAAGTCGTTTGACACACACTCACTCTTGTGATCTCCCTTCATTTTGTTTTGGGTTTGATGAAGATGAGATCTAGAAGGAGTTCTCTAGGTGATACAATGCCCTAATAGAAGATGCCCTAGAAGCTATCATGGACAAGGATCTACATTGCCCTGATGGAGAAGTCTCATACGCAACAAGAAGCAGGCTCACGCAGTCAGGGAGGAAGGTCTCATAATGCAGGGAGGACAACCCTCTAAGAAAGGTTCTACGCTGCCCTAAACATGAACTTACTACACAACAAGAATAAATACCCTAACGTTGCCCTAACAAACTATTCTAGGATGCAGTTAAAGAGGGTTCTGATTATATTGTAAATGCAAGCGCTAATCGCAGTCCTATAGGGAGGACTATAGCCTTAACCTAGCCATTAAGAATGGAAAGACTTGGCTGCTGTTCTAGAAGATCTCTAGCAGTCAAAGAGAGCCATCATACGCTACCTCAAAGGTTTCTCATCTACTGTCACAACACTCAATCTAATCCAAAATATCAAAGAGGCATCTATGATGCCCTAACCACAGTTCACTAAGGGTTCTATGCAGCAAGAGAAGAATTCATACATGCTAGCTCTAGATACAGTCAAAAGGAAGTGTATTCAAGAATGCCCTAGCCGCAGTCATACCATAGCCTTATGATGCACAGGGACAGAGTCAAAGGAAGGTCTAGAAGTATCTTGAATGACATGGTGAAGAGTTCCTCAAGCCGTAGTAAGGAGGCCTAAAGAGGCCCTAATCTCAGATGTGAAGATGTCCTCATATGTTGTCACATCTAGCCATAACTACAACTATCTCACTGCTGGTCAAAAGAATGGATGAGATACATTTGGGAGCAGTTGTCATTAGATTAGAAGTTAGAGGGCTAAGTTGCTATCTAGGGTCTAGGTTGGGTTTGCTTGAAGGAATCTGTAACTATAGCCTAGATGCTTCGCTAGGCTGCAAGCCATAGCAAGCAGCTAAGGCTGATATGCAACAATGTGGATGGTGTATGTTAAGAGCATCATAAGTATTGCAGCAACATGATGTGATTAGTATAGAAACAAGGTATTGCAGCATGATAATGATGATGTATTGTAGTATGCCTTGAGTGTATGATTGGGTGTAACACAGTGACAAGTGCAACTGATGATGAAGTGCATCATAGTAGTCATTGAGTGCAGATCAGTGATGAGTACAACATTAGGTGCAGATCTGTGATAAGAGTAGCTCAATGATTGGAGCAACACAGTGACAGAAGCAACAACATGAAGTGCATAGGATGGTCATTAGGTCTAGCACTGTGATGATAAGTGTAGCATGGTGTAGAAAGTGGACAAGATGCAACACTATGATAGGTGAAGGAGTCACCTTGGAGAATTAGTTGAAGCAACA
Source organism: Pinus taeda (assembly GCA_000404065.3). NCBI lineage: Eukaryota > Viridiplantae > Streptophyta > Pinopsida > Pinales > Pinaceae > Pinus > Pinus taeda. Next base: position 11,727 of record APFE030036406.1, read on the forward strand.
TGTCTTCAAATGATCTCATGTAGATATAGAAAGTCAAAGTGTTGACTTCTGTTGTAAATGTACTCTCTCTCTCTCTCTCTCTCTCTGTTGAACTATTGAAGAACATAGAAGAAGAATTGATCAAGGGTTTCCCCACATTGGGGTTTGTCCCTGGTTAGCGCCACATCTTCTGTCCTCTTGTTTTGGTTGGTCTTCTGTGATTTATGTTTATGTTCTATCTACAATTTATTTTAATGCTGATATGATTGCCAATCTCGAAAAGATATTGAGCTAACTGTGAAAATTGAAATAAATTGCTCTACACATAGAACATACCTAAAATTAACAAAAAGAGATAAAAAAGAAAAATAATATCTTAGGTGAAAACCTCATTTGAGGCGCCTAAGATTGGCTAATTGATTGAAAACCTCCATGAGGGAGTCAATGGGTTGGAAAAAAAGAGAAAAAAAGAGAAAAATGAAAGGTCATAGGTGAAAACCTCCTTTGAGGTGCCTAGGCGGACCTCCTAGTTGAAAACCTCATTGAGGCGGCTAGTAGGCCTAGAAGAAAAAAGAAGAAAAACTAAAAAAATTTGCTCCATGTATTTCTCTCTCTCTCTCATGAATGTCGGTGTTATCCAACCTCTACAAGTAAAAAAAGCAAGTTAGCCACCAAAAGAAAAGTTGATCAAAAGCCTTGTCAAAAGAAGTCAAACTTGGAATTTATCCTCATTTTCTCAGATGCTCCAAAAGGACCAAGACCATGCCAATCCATCACACTTATCTATTTCCACCATCCACTCATCATTCCTAAGATTTTACCACTCATTTTCATTGATGTCCTAAAATGCTACAGGAAACAAGAATGCATAGAGAAGAAAATTATTTTTGTCATATCTTGAAAACCACACATTTGTTTTCCAAGTTGTTTTAGGAGGAGATGCGTATGAATGATATTAACATGCCCAAGTAATTTCAGTAAATTCTGGTGCACACTTTTCAAGAAATTGATCTACATCATGTACAACCATTTTTGAATTTTCTCGATATTCATGCACCCATTTGCAAATGTTTCACGGGGAGATGCATATGGATGATGGTAACATGCCCAAGCAATTTCAGCAAATGCCAGTGCACCATTTTCGAGAAATCGACCCACATCACCTACAACCATTTTTAATTTTTATCGAGATTTGTGCATCCATTGGCTAAGATTGTTTATGGGAAGGTGCATAAGGATGATGGAAACATGCTCAGAAAATTTCAAGTCAATCCATTCTACCATTTGGGATATATGGACAAAATAATTCTGATACAAGAGGTTGTCCTGAATTACTATAGGAAGATCCTGTAGTACTATAGGATGGCCGAGAAGAAGATACAAGAGGTAATGTGATTGGAGAAAGGGGTCAAAAGGTCATGTATCCTTTAGGGAAGGTTATTATAGGTCCTTCAACACCACTTTCATCACTCATCCATTCCATCTAACCAAAATCCATCTTCAAATTCCACTCTCCCTTACATGAAAAAAATTAGAAAAAACTTTGTCATCAAATTTTCCACCACATACACCACCTCTTGATAATTTTAACCCTATTATTATACCCCGTATGGCTTTCCATAAATCCCACATGCATCAATGAGGTCTCGAGGATGAATCAAATGACTACTACAGGACGAGGATTCCTCTTATAAGCAGCCTACACAATTACAACATAACTCATAATCTATTCTTTTTTCACTCACATAGCAAAATATTTAGCCACCTTGAGTAGCATGAAGCCATTTATGAAGATTAAAAAGGGGGAATACCCTCCTTAGGATGTATTTCATCCACTCCACCAACAAAAGATTGAACATTGGAAATACAATTGCACACAATAACCTTATGATTCAAAGAATCAGCAAGCTATGAAGACCTATGCAGAAGTAAGAAAAGGAAATTAGAACCTCCAAGGAAGCATGGATCGATCATCAACTCAGCAACAACATGCATGCCTCTCTAACAACCATCCAGTAGGTACAAGTATGAAATATTCTTGACCTCTTCTCTTGAGCATATTATAATTATAAATTTGTTGTCAATGCATGGGAGGTGAAGTTTTATAAAGCTAAGGATGGGCCAACAGTCTTAGCCACCCTCAACTAGTTAATTGCAGCTAACTACCTCACTCATGTAATGTGGAAAGGCCAAATTAGGAAGGGTGATGATTTTGAGGAGTGGGGAAAATAGTTAAAAGAGGAAATTTGTGCAAAGGACAAGTCACCAATGCACTCCAAGCAAGCCCTTCATCCATTTCATATATACTATCTATCCATCATTCATCCATCCCATTTCATAAGAAAACATCAACATTTTTCAAGAACAAACTCTACACTCTGTCTCACCTTGAAAATTTATTGAAAAACACACAGAGCACATCCTCTCTATTTTCACAATTTACACTACTCCCTATGAGACCTAACATCATCCTCCAAACCCTCTACATCATTTCTCGTCAGTCCCATACAGTGAGAAGAACCTGAAAGAGAAGGAATGACTGCTGCAGGAAGGAAGAATGTTGTTACCAGTGTTGTGAAAATCGCGATTCAATCACGCGTTTTTCAAAAAATCGCGATTTTTAAGGGAAAAAATCGCGGAAATTTTTTTTTGCCGATTTTTTCGGTAAAAAGCGTGGGGTCGGGCGGCAGCGGGTTTTATATGAAAAAATTGGATTTTTTTTTGCCCATTTGGACAGCGCGCGGCGGAGGAAGAGCTCTGAGCTGGGAGAGAGGGTTTGGAGGGCGATTTCGCCGATTCAAAGGGTCTACGCTCACCATTTCGAGAGGAGATCGCCATTTTCACCGTAGAAACGGTATGTAGGTTGATTTTTTTTCGTTTTCATTGTTTCAAAACAATGTTTTTCTATGTTTTTAATTTTTTTTTGTTGAAAAACTTCATATGGGCACCATTTT
>APFE030036406.1:23263-66222 GCA_000404065.3 Pinus taeda
GGAGGAGCAGGGGGAGGAGGAGGAGGAGGAGGAGGAACAGGAGGAGGAGGTGACATCGCCTGCCCGGGCTACTGCCATCAGTAGAGGACGTGGTCTACCTCCTGTACCTCCTATTTCTAGTTCTTCAGCTAGTAGAGCACATCAGACTCCACTGCCCTCTCCACCAGCACAAACACCAGCATCTACATCGAGAGGGAAAGGAAAAGGGAAAGCTATTGCATTTTCTCGCAAGAGGGGCAGAGGAAATCAATAGGATTAGAGTCTAGACTTTCATTTTATTGTATATGACATTATGACATGATGAGATACTGATACATTATCATATTTTTTGTTGATATTTTGAGGCTGAGTTGGGACTCAGGAGTCAGGACTTACTATTCAGTTCATGATTCAATGTTATGTGTGATTTTAGCGCTAGAAATGATATTAAACATCTTATATATTAGTTTTTTTATCATATTTATGTGTCAATGTATTTATTTTATGTTCTAGATGGTTTAGATATTGAAAAAATTGAAAAAAAATGAAAAAAATTGAATATTTTTGTTCCAAACGCTTTTTTCCCGCTTTTTTCCGCTTTTTTCCCGATTTTTCCGATTTTTTCGTTTTTTTCCCCGCGCCGATTAAATCCCGCTCCTGCTTTTAACAACATTGGTTGTTACATGAAGGAAGAGAGGAACAAATTGTGTTAAAAACCAAACTGGTAGTGCCTAAGAGAGACCTAATCAAAACATAGGACTCCAAAGCCATTAGGCAATCATCTAGGCCACAAAAGAGAATAAGAAAGAAACAAAAAGCAAGAAGGCATTTGCCATCAAAATAGAACTCAAACTGCAATGATGAAAAGAGGATTTCCAAGGGGTCTCTAATCTCTTTATAGCTTTTGTCCAAGGCCTAAAAGATGTTATAGAAAGGGGAGAAAGGCATGGAAAATCTGGTCGAAAATGGTATTGAGGGGCATGGAAATAAATTTGAGGGCCTACCCTAGACTAATATTTTAATTTCCCTAAGTTTAGACTTAGGGACTCCGTTAAAAATATTAATTATTTTAATATCTCCCAAACTCTTTAGAATTTGCCCAAACCCTTTCTAGGTATTGGAGATCTCATGTGCCCTAACCTCTCCACCAAATTTCGTGGCTAGATCACATCCGATGCTACCCCAAATCAACAACAAACACCTCTGTGCCTTTCGCACTGCTGCAACATGCTGCCCATAGCACTGCCACTGCTAACTGTTGCACTGCAACTCAGTTACCGAGAAGTAAGTAACTGACTTCACCCAAACAATGACATACCGGTTAGTCTGGAAGCCTCGTGATGATGAAGCTACCTCAGCTACTATCCTTTGCTCCCTCTGCTGCAATTGTGCTGCCACAAACACCTCTGTTCCTGTCGCATTGCTGCAATCTCCAATGCGCTGCTACATACTTCTGCACCTAGCACTGCTTTGCCGCTCCATCACACCTTGCTCCACCCGACACCTGTCATCATGCTACTATCGTTAAGGGCTCCCGTAGCCGTATGTGATCCAAGAATTTGGGCACCTCAAGGATCCTGCTTGCACTTCTTCTGTAGTGCTCTCGACTACAACTCTATGTCTCCCCACCTCTTCTTTAGAGGTGCATGAGCACTCATGGCACAATCGTCATTAGTATCGACATCCTTCTCCGCCTTTGCTGGAGCAACCTTTGAGTTGGAAGCTTCTCCCTTCCCTTTCTTCCTTGGGCACTGAGAGGCATAATGCCCCAATTCCCCACAATTGAAGCACTTGACCTTAGAGATATCTTTCTTCTTCCTCTTCTAAACCCCCTGCTGTCCCGCAGATGCTAGAGCTGCATCTTCCTCCTCCTCTTTCTTGATTTGAACTCCCTTACTGCTACTCCCTGCCTTGGTCAACCTCCTGATCTCTTCCTGTCAAAGAGTTGCCCACATCTCCTCCCAACTGGGGAGAGTCGCTTTGCTCAAAATGCTTTGGACAAACGCCTCCCAGTCCTCGAAGACTGCATTCAGAGCAGTGCTGACCATAAACTTTGGATTCAGTGTAGACCCCACGGAGTAAGTGGGTCGCGAATTCCTTGCAACCTAAGAAGGAACAAATCTATCTCCTCTCCTTTCTGGATCTGATATGACCTCAATTGATTCTCTAATAACATCTTTTGCTGCACGGAAGAGCCTAGTATAAAGTGGTCAGCGTTTGCCACATCTCCCTTGTTGTGTTCTTCTCAACAATATGTGGTATGACATGATCCTTGACCCTGTCTAGAATCATGCATTTCGCCTTCGCCTCGACCTCCTCATACCTCTCATTTGTATTAGGGTCAAGTGGGACAACAATTGTTTTCAAGGCATAGTCCTTGATGCGATGTTTATCTAGGATTTGCCAGGATCTCGACCTTCGAGATGACAAAATTGGAAGCCCTGTCCAGTCTGTCCTGATCCCTCAATCTGTTTACTGCCATCTCTACTCCTCTTCTCTAGACTCTCTCTCAGTCCTGATTTCTCTCTCGGAAATCCTCTGGCCAACTGTCAAATCACTCCTCTCCAATCGTCCTTTGTCGCTGCAACCTGAATCTAGATTTCTTGGCTAGCAATCTGTCGAGGTAGTGCTTCCCTCTACCTTGGTTCAATTTACGTAGACACTGTTCTGCACTCGTAGAACCAACATCCCACCAGCTCCACAAATCAAAATCTGCTCAGCTCCCTTAGCCCCGACAATTGAAGAATTTGAGCCCTTCTGGCTTTCCACAATCACAATGAGAGCTGGATCAGCTCCTCTTGGCCACTGCGCCAATCCTTCCTGGTTGAGAAAGATGACTTAGCACTGTGTAGGTTTGATATGTCCCCCCTCTCCCTCTGTGTTGGCATGGATAGCTGACGCAGCTACTGCATGGGCTCCTCCTAGCTATTGTGTCACCTTCACCTGGCTTAGAGTGTTGATGCAGGCACTTTGTGAGCCTATGTGTCACCTTCTCTGCACTGTGACCCTCCTTCTGCGTCTTTGGCTCTAGAGCAGCGCTGTCTCTCGGGATAACTGCGTCTCTACTGGAAATTCTCAGATTTTCTCGGCTTGTGTCTTCAGTACCTGTCCAAGAGTATTGAGGAATTAAGGAAACAAAATTGTGGCAACAACAAGGGTAAGGGAATTCAAGGGGAATTCGATCTGGGTGAAGGCGCCAGTACTTTGCAACACCATGCATCCTTTAACCCCAACATGCCTCTTATTCCCAACACACCACCTAGATTCACTATTCCAACGTTCTTGACATCTGGACCTGGTGGGCTACAAGGGCAGGAGGAGTTGCCTTTGGGGGACTACTTCTTGGAGTATCAGTCCTATGGACTCGAGTTCAGGGAAGCTATCACTTTTAGGGACTTTTGCCAGCTGAAGGGCAATAATAGGCCTAAGGGACAGAGTGGGGGAAACTACACGTAGGGGACAGATTTACAGCCACTGTTACTTGGGAGCGGGAGCGAAAACAGGTGCGGGAGCGACATTTTCAGAAGCTCCCGATTTGGGAGCGAATCCCGAAGCATTTTTAATATAATATATATATTTTTTATATTTTTTATGTTTTGATACATATATGTCAACAAAAACATGCAGAATAATGAATTAGATATAAAAAACATAAAAAAAACATAGATTGAACCATATAACAACAATCATCTAGAAGTTATAGTCTTCATCAACCACGTCCACAAGATAGTAACATAGTAACATACAACATATTGAGTCCCATGATTCATTAATCTTAAAGTTTTAAGCTTTCAAAATTCAATATATAACATTTATCATCATTGATCACCAAAGTTGTACTTGTAAGCTAAGTGTAACCATTACAACAAATAATATCTAACATGAAATAAAATGTTATAAAATGAAACAACTTTCAACTTCCATGAAGCATCATATTCATAATTCATTACTAATGAGTTATAATTGCCAACTTCAAACTTAAATTGTTATATACTGTTTAAAAAAATATCATAATAATATGAAAGGGTCAATAGTTATAAAAACTACTAGAAACTAGAAAAGACAAGTAAATCTATTATCTATTTCTTATGCTTGCGCCTCTTGCCACCACTAGAAATGTCTAATTTTTTAGTCTTGTTGGAAAATCATGATCTTTGTCATTAATATCACCCTCTAAGCATTAATATCCAGAGGTATCTTTGTCATTACTTCTGTATCTGTATAGCGATCTTTGTCATTAATATCACCCTCTAAGCATTAACATAAGATAGAAAAACATAGCATGTCAAGTCAAGATTTTGTTTTAGAGTGATGCGTACATTTTTAAGAGGGTCATGATAGAGGAGTTCGACAACCAATGTCACTAACATCAAGGTACATAGAGGGATTGGCGCTCTTGATTAAATATGAGTTCCATACCCTAATACATGACAAAATTCAATGGAAACATTGCAATTCCCCAATCCTGAAATCCTGAAAAACTGATAAGTCTGCTGGATTTTGAATGAAATCTAAAATTCTACTTTCTCCATATGAAGTCCAATGAGGCTGGAACCACTCTCAAACATCCTGAGTCATTTCATGGTAATGCTAAAAATTTAAGTAAAAGGATGAAAATGAAGATTAAGGAGAATGTCACTTTTACTTTAAGAATTTAACATTACCATGAATAGCATATCGATACTAGGGCCATAGGCTTGATCAATAAGCTACTCCACTCAAAAATTATTTGTTTCTTTCAAAAAAATTGCATTCCGAACATTACTACAAAAACAAAAAATTGCAAAAAAGGCAAAACACTCCTGAAAAGGCAATAAAATTTTTATTTCGCTCCCATAAAAATTACCATGCTACATTTTCGGGAGAAGCCCATGATTGGTGGTTCCATGGGCTAACCACAATGGGACATGTCGAGGTGACAACCTACGAGGATTTCACTAGGAGAGTGTTGGAGCGTTTTGAGAGGAAGGATCCGAAAGAGCACTTTGGGGAGCGGACAAGGCTCAAGCAGATCGAGAGCGTTGAGGCTGACATTTCGGAGTTTTTGAGGCTGTCAGTGATGGTGCCGGATCTCTCGGAGTCCAGGAGGGCCTTCATGTTTATAGAGGGGCTAGCAGAGCCACTGAAGGGACTCATGAAATCCAACAAACCCACTACCTTGAAGGATGCAGTGGGGAGCGCCAGAGATTTGCAGGATGCCCTACTAAGGGTTAGAGTACCACTACCACCTAGACAAGTCTTCCAGCAGAGGGGGATAGACACCACCGAGGACCAGCCAGGGGTGTGGACATTTGGATTAGGAAGACCCGGAGAGACATCCAAAGGAGGAAGTAGTTTTTTAACTGTCAGGAACCATGGGCTCTAGGCCATAGATGCGCAACGGGCAAGGCCCACTACATTGAGGTCTTCTCTGACAGTGCTGTGGAGGATGATGCGTATTTGGAGATGGGTGGAGATGACAATGCAGTGTAGGCAGAGAGGGGGCCAACACCACCACCCCCACTAGGGGGAGCTCCTTTTGCTCCATCAGGAGGGGTCCTCGCATCTCTATGTGGGGTACCCAAGTTTTTGACTATGAGGATCAGGGGCACTGTGCAGGGGCAGCGTGTCTCAGTTTTAGTAAATAGTGGGGCTACCCACAATTTCATTGATGCACAAATGGTCAAGAGTAGGGGTATCACAACCAAAGAGTTTGAGGGGTTTTCAGTTCTCGTGCCAAGTGACAGAACCATGTAGTACACACGCTATGTTCTAGCTTTGATAGTGACAATGGGGAACTACTAAGTGACAGATCACTTCTTCGTGGTGGATGTGTCGGACACCAATGTGGTGATGGGTGTCAAGTGGCTCTACTCGTTTGGCAGAGTCAATACTGATTGGAGGAAATTGGAGATGGTGTTCAATGAGCTAGATGGCAAATCAATTTTGCTACGGGGTATGCACCCTTACCCTCCATAGACTGTTTCGACCCACAGGATGGAGGCGGATTTGAGACATGGGGACATTGAGGGGGCTATGGAGTTGAGGATTTCAGAGCCTGGAGGTCAACCCAAGCCACCACACCCAGATATACAGGCCATTTTTGATAGGTACCAAGTGGTGTTTAGAGACATACCACCGGGTTAGTGTTATGAATGAAATATTCATAACTATAACTATATATATATAATAAAATAAATGATTAAATATTAAAATAATAATAAATAAATATTAATTAATAACTAGTAAATAAATTAAACTAAGTTACTCTATTAGTTTTGAATAGGCATTAGTTTAAAAGACGTGCCTTTAGGCTCGTGGCCAGTCAACTCCTATAAAGGAGAACTGCCCTAGCCTTGTAACATCATCATCCATTATTGTATAAACTATATATATAAATGATTAAAAACGTCAATGTTTCTGAGTTTTGTGAAATTGAGTGAACAATTTTTCTGTTCTAGTGGTATCAGAGCTTGCGGTACTTTGGAAGACATCCTCTGCTGTCATCACTATTCTGTCCATATGACCTCTCCATATGTTGTCTCGGTCTTATCTGCGTTACTCCTGTCCATTCGCCCGTGCTCCTCGCTACTGTGATTCTTGGCAGTCTGACTCAGTGCTTAGTGCTGACTTGTTGTTACATACCCTGTTCTCCTTGTTACTGTGATTTCCTGTCGAACCTGCCGTTCGTTGCAAATCATTCTCCTATGCTGCTCGATGCTGCATCCCGTTCCACCAGCTGCAACCTGTGTACAGCTGCGTCTATGCTGCTGTCTGACACCCAACACTCTCATTGACATTTCTGCAGGTAAATCTCTGCCGGCCAGGTGTGTTGATACGTCACCCATTTAAAAAAAGAGTCGTGGTTCACTTGGTAATGTTTGTGAATTAAATTAATATGTATATAGATTATATATATGAAAACTGTATAACTTAATTAATTAATTTATATAATTTGATTAATTAATTAAAAAAAATTGGGTCTAAAAAAAAGAAAAACAAAATGGGAAGTAATAATGACGAAAATTAAAAAAATTCCAAGAACTCAATAAGATGCCCTTGACAATGTTGAGAAGATAGTTGGTAATCAAGACCAGATGGCAGATGATATCAAAGAATTGAAGAGCATGATGAGACAGTTTTTATGGGAGGAGCCAATCCACCTTTTTGTGAAAATTTGGAGACCCAAATTTCTACTATAGCAACTGATTAAGTATCTTCTATTTATTAAATTACTGAACAAATTATTTACTGCGTCCTACAACAAATACTGAAACTAATACATTGCAACCTTCACCAATTAAATTAAATTCGGAAACAAAAAATTGAGCAAGAAATAAATACACAACACATGACACCGTTATTTTTGGACAAATGTCCCCGGAAAAACTCAATGCAGGAAAACCGATGCAACGACTAAGGGTTTGTATTATTAAGTAGTAGTTCTCTTAATACAATTCGTTGGATGTCCAACTAGCTATCCGATATAGAGAGTAAGTGGGCAAAAAAATAGTGAGATGATCTCACCTTGTCACTGGAAGAACTAACATTGATTTGCGTTGGATATGAGCCTCTGAGTTGCCTCTGTGCTGTTTTGCGTCGATCCCACATAGTCATTGCGTCACTACAGCTGGGACTGCGCTGCACATCCTTCTGATCCTCTATTGGCTGAAAACTTCAGCTCTCTGGCCTCTCGGTCTCACACCCCAGCTCTGGCACTAAATCCCGACTATTCCTTTGTAGAATTCCGATTTCCTTCTGAAGCTCTACGTTGCCACAGTGTAGCTTTGCGTGGCGCTGCGTTAGCCTCTTTGGACGTCTTCCTACCCTCTCTGCCTTGTACTTTCCGGACTAGGAAAACTTCTTTTCAGAAACTATCCCTACCCCTCATTGCAATAAATCTCCTCAATCGTTTCTCTAGCAACTACTACGCTGCTGTCTCTGAGAAATTCGATCTCTTGATCTCTCTCCGATGTGTTTTCAAAATGCCCATCGAAGTCCTTCTTATAATCCTGCAGTTAAGTAATCAACGACCTAGATTAGATTCTAATCAATGGCTCAAATCATTTGGACTCGATCTTCGTCTTCTTCTAGAAGTTTCACCCTCAATTTGATTAATACCTTTTAATTATTTTAATTTCCCAAGTTTATACTTAGGCATCCATTAAAAATAATTAATTATTTTAATAAAACTGTCTCCAGGTGGAGTTTCCTAAAACGATTTCTGGGTGTTGTGGAATACATGTGTCCTAGCCTCCTTGCAAATTTTGAGGTTTAGAGCACATCCGGTGCTACAAGAAATTGACACTTTTAACCCCTCAGCCATGCAAAGTCCAAAGACTCCGGAATGCGAAATTTTTCTGAGTCATGAATTTCCGTCGATGCAAAAAAAGCCACGAATATCACATATACAGTTCGAAGGAAATCAATACCATACAAAGTTTCCCGATAGAGACTACATTAAAATTAAAAGGGAATTACCAAAGTATGATGGTAAGGACCATAAAGGCGCTATTGTATGAGTAAATAAAATGGACGCCATTTTCGAAGCAAACTCGCCAATAGGTGAACAAGAGAAGGTCATGACCGCATCCAACAACTTGGAAGCAGAAGCATATGATTGGTTCCTATGGTGGTCCAACAAATGTGCAACTCGCTCGTTCAATTGGGTAAATTTTAAAAATACCCTGCTAAAAAGGTTTCATGACAAAGAAGAAGACAATGTTTACAAAAAAATCGTTCACCTCAAACATAAAGGATCGGTGAGCGAATACATCCACGAGTGGGAAGTATTAGCTATTAGGCAAAGGGGACTCTCAAATGAAGAGCTACTAAAAATGTATCGATGTGGCCTTAAGGATTATATTCTGGAAGAATTAAAACTATATAAACCCCAAACCATTGAAGAAGTCAGACATGCAACAATAATTATTGAGCGAAAATATAAACTCCATAAAGTGCCATATGTCAATAATGAAAAATCAAACAACAACTCAAGAGGTAAGTCAAGTAAATCGTCTTCAAAAAACATTGGTAAGTATGTTCCGCCACCAATGTGCAATGGAGGAAGACTATAGTCAAATGTTGAAAGAAAAAGAGATGGCAAGTGTTGGACATGTCGAGACAAATATTTCCTAGGGCATAGATGCACTATGCAAAAACTTTACAATTGCAAAGTAGAACAAGAAGAAGAATCTTTAGAGGATAGCTCCGACGAAGAAAACAATGAAGAAAACGAGACCCGTAATCCAGATCCAGAAGAAGAGAATATGCCATGAATTTCTCTGGCAGCGATCACAGGGATAGCTCAACCACAAACTTTGAAGCTTAAAGGACATATCAAGAAACAAAATGTTATTGTTTTAATAGATTTAGGAAGTACGCACAACTTTATAGATGTCAATGTGCAAAAACTCTGAACATTTTTGCCTACCCTGTAGCAGATTTAAAAGTTATGGTGGCAGATGGAAAACGAATAGATGGAGTAACAAAGTGCCATAAAGTTAAAATGCAATTGAATGAATATGAAATGGAGTCTAGTTTTTATACGGTCCCTTTGGGAGGAGTAGACGCCGATTTAGGAGTACAATGGTTACAAACACTAGGGACGTATTCGAAAAATCACCAAAAACAGTTCATTAAGTTCAAAATGGATGGAAGGAAGTATAAGTTGTTCGGGTTCCATGCCCCACCTACCCAAGTCATTTATGCTCAACAAATGAAAAAGCTTATTCGCAAGGGAGCCCCGGTATTCGTTGCACAAAGTCAACAGTTAGAGTTATTATCGATGGAAGGGGTTCACCAACAGTATGAAGTTTCATCCCTAATCCAGAAATATGACAAGGTTTTTCAAGATTTACTGATGAAATTACCTCCTGAAAGGAAAATTGAAGATTTCATTAAAGTCAAACCAGATTCAATGCCAGTAAATGTAAAGCCATATCGCTACCCCCATCATCATAACATAGAAATAGAACGATTAATACAAGATCTATTAAAGCATGGAGTCATTACGAAAAGTAGAAGTCTATACGCTGCACCAGTAGTATTAGTCAGGAAGAAAGATGGATCTTTCCAGTTGTGTATAGATTACAACGGATTAAACAAAATTACTCTTAAACACAAATTTCCTATTCCATTCATTGATGAGATGCTAGACGAACTCCATGGCGCATAATATTTCTCAAAATTAGATTTGAGATCAGGTTACTATCAAATTCGAGTGAGATTAGAAGACGTCGAGAAGAATGCATTCATAACTCACGAAGGGCACTATGAGTTTAAAGTAATGCCATTTGGTTTAACAAATGTGCTAGCCACCTTCCAGGCACCCATGAATGAACTCTTCCATCCATACTTGTGAAACTTTGTATTAGTCTTCTTCGATAATGTTCTTGTTTACAATAAGACGTGGAAGGAGCACCTCAAGGATCTAGAGGAAGTACTTTCCATGTTAGAGAAGAATCAATTTTACGCCAAGTTATCAAAATGTAACTTTGGGGAAAGGGAAGTTGAATACCTGGGACACGTTCTATCCAGGGAAGGAGTCAAAGTGGACTCGAACAAAATCAAAGCAATTAGAGAATGGCGCAAACCCAAGAACATTTCAAAACTAAGAGGATTTCTAGGTTTAATTGGGTATTACAGAAGGTTAATAAAAAACTATGCACATTTGATGACGCCCTTGACCAACTTGTTAAAAAAGAACGCCTTTCAATGGAATAGCCAGGTAGAGAAATGCTTAGAGAATCTAAAAGAAGTGATAATAACCACAGCGGTACTGGCAACTCCATATTTCTCCAAACCATCCATAGTTGAATGTGATGCTTCAGGGTTCGAAATTGGAGTAGTATTAATGCAAAACAACTACCTTATAGCCTTCAAGAGCAGGAAGCTTAGCAAACGAGAAAGCTTGAAGTCAACTTATGAAAAGGAGATGCTTGCCATCACACATGCTTTAACTAAATGGCAATAGTACCTGCTCGGAAGTAGGTTCTCAATCCGAACTGATCAGAATAGTCTTGAATTCCTACTTCAACAAAAAACATTGTCAATTAAACAACAAAAGTGGATGGAGAAACTTTTAGCATTCAAACTAGAAATACTACACAAAAAAGGAAAGGAAAATGTCATAGCTGATGCACTCTCACGAAAGGATGATGACAACACAACATGCACCGCCTTGGTGGTTGTTCCTGATTGGTTAGACGAAATACGAGCTAAGTATGCCAAAGATTTGGACTATGGCTATATGATTGAAAATATCAGTCAATATGCCAATTTTGAATGGAAAAACGACATGTTATGGTACAAGGGTAGAACTTACCTAATCCCATCATCCAAATTTAGAATGAAAATTCTAAAGGAATCTCATAGTTCTCTTGCTGCTGGGCATGTCAGATTCTTCAAAACTTACTACAACATTCGACAACCATTCTATTGGAAGGGTATGATTAAAGAAATCCAAAAATATGTCGAGGAATGTGATGTTTGTCAGAGAAATAAGAGTGAAAATATCCCAACCCCTGTTTTACTACACCGATTTCATATTCCAAATTAAAAATGGGAGGAAATCTTGATGGATTTCATTGAAGGACTACCTATGTTTGATAGTAAGGACAAGATATTTTTCGTAGTCAACAAACTCACCAAATATGCCCACTTCATGGCAATAAAAAAAACTGAGACAACTAAGCAAATTGCGGATGTGTTTTATAAAAACATTTACAAACTACGTGGATTTCCCAAGGTTATTGTCAGTGATAGAGACACAAAATTTAAAGGCAATTTTTGGAAATATTTCTGCCACCAAGCAGGAATATCTCTCAACATGAGTTTGGCTTATCATCCCCAGACAGATTGTCAAACTGAAGTTGTAAATAAATGTTTGGAAACATATCTCTATTGTTTCGTCACTGACAAACAAAACAAATGGTCTCAGTGGCTACACCTGGCAGAATGGTAATACAATACCACCTATCATACTTAAGCTAAAATGATGACTTTCCAAGCCCTATATGGCTATGAACCACCCAGGTGGAAGGATTTTACGTTATCCGATTCTAAGATACTAGCAGTAAAGAACCACTTAGAAGAAAACCAAAGAATTATTAACTTGTTAAAATGAAATCTAATAGTGTCACATAATAGAATGAAGCAACAAGCCGACTAGCACCGCACCGAAAGAGAGTTCAAAGAAGGAGATTGGGTTTTTGTTAGACTTCAACCCTATAAGCAATTATCATTAAAACAACAAGGGAAAAATAAGTTATCTCCTAAATATTTGGACCATATCAAGTAATCAAAAAAATAAGTCACGTGACTTATGGACTGAAGCTACCAGACAGTTGTCGAATCTACAACACAATCCATGTATCAAGTCTCAAAAAAGCACTCGGGCAAAATCAAACATCTCAAATAGAGATACCCAAGATTGACGAAAAAGGAAGGATCATCTTAGAACCTGAAGGCATCCTCACTACCAGAGAGAAGGTACTAAGATCCAAGACTATTAAGGACTACCTTATGAAATGGAAAAAACTTCCAGAGGAAGAGTCATCATGGGAGACAAAACGTTTTCTTCAGCAACACCCAACATTGCCTATGCTTTGAGGACAAAGCATTTTTAAGGGAGAGGCAATGTTATGAATTAAATATTCATATATAATAATAATAATAATAAAATAAATGAGAAAATATTAAAATAATAATAAATAAATATTAATTAATAATTAGTAAATAAATTAAACTAAGTTACTCTATTAGTTTTGAAGAGGCATTAGTTCAAAAGATGTGTTTTTAGGCTCGTTGCCAATCAACTCCTATAAAGGAGAGCTGCCCTAGCCTTGTAACATCATCATCCATTATATATATATATATATGATTAAAAACATCAATGTTTTTGAGTTTTGTGAAATTGGGTGAACAATTTTTCTGTTCTAGTCAGCCACCTAACCGGGGGTTTGAGCATACCACTGAGCTGGAGCCGGGGTAGTAGATACAGGCTGTGATTACTACCCCTTATTGACATCCCAAGGCATACTGAGACGAGATAGAGATGGCCATTCATGAGTTGTTGGCACTTGGGCATATCAAGCTAGCTCCAACGCTTTTGCTTCATCAGTTGTTCTAATGAAGAAGAAGGATGTGTCCCTATAGATGTGCATTGACTAAGGGCCCCTAACAAGAAGACTATGAAGAACCGCTACCCTATCCCACACATACATGAGCTGATGGACGAGCTGAGGGGGGCAAAATTCTTCACCAAGATTGATCTACACTCAGGGTACCAGCAAATGAGGATGAGGGACCAAGATGTCCCTAAGACTGCTTTCAGGTGCCACGATGGGCACTTCAAGTTCCTGGTTATGCCTTTTGGTCTAACCAACACACCAACCACTTTCCAGTCCTGCATGAACCACATGTTTCCTGGACAGTTGTGGAAGTTTGTGTTAGTGTTCTTTGATGAGATCTTGATTTACAGCTGAACATGGAAGGAGCACTTACAACACTTAGAGACAGTGTTGCGCATTTTGGAGGACCAATAGTTTTATGTGAAACTATCTAATTGCGAGTTCGGTTTGATAGAGATGCTATACTTGGGGCACATCATTGGGGAGGATAGTGTGAGGGTCCTGTTGTCGCACATAAGGTCTAGGCACCGCGGCAATGACTCAGATCGGGGACTGTCAACCTGATCCCCAATCTCTCTGTTTAAGCTCTCTCTCTACAATAGGTTAAGGGGGGTAGACCCTATGGAAAAATGGAATGAAGAAGAACTAGTTGGGAACCAACCAGTTCGGGAGACACAACAAGGCGATCAAGTACTTGATTAAGAATTAGCAAGACTTAGGAATTGATTAAATTTTAAACGATTGATACCAGTGCTTTATGGAGTCAACGATCTTGCTAGGGAAATTAAGATCAAGTAATCGATTAGCAACTGTTGCTGAAATGAATGACTGTCTTATATGAAATGCAGATCATAAAACTAATGTGAGATGCAAGAATATTGATTAATTTTAGTTTAGATGCCTATTTAAATGTGAACCCTTCAATCCTTTCTGTGTTAAGTCTGGTTTCGTAGTAATTGGTAGAGAAAAGATCAAGAGAAGCACACTAAGGTGTGATTAATGATGCCTCTCCTGAACTTCTAACATACCCGATGCCTTCGGCGCTGCAAAGAACTGTGGCTCTGACGACTGCAAGGTCACCGTTTTAAGTACTATTAAAACAAGCTTCTCAAGAAAAGACAGATGGAGATCTATCTGTTTATCGTCCAAGCTTATGCTTGGAAGTAAATTTTATCTATGCAAAGTTAACTTATATGCAAATGCACTAGAATATGAGATGAAGTTAGATTCGAGAATGGGAAAACACTTATGCCGCAAAAGCCTTCAATTCCCAATTGAAATGCCCGCCTTTTTTTAGATGAAGACTTAGAAAATAAACTCTTGAAGATATTATAGTTAGAACTCAAGGTTATTTCAAATCTCTTTTGATACAAATATAGCTCAAAGAGAACGAAATCTTCTTTGCAATTAATATCAACAAATGCTAAAAAAATATTCAGTTTATGAAACAAAAGATATGCATCTCATCACAATTCCATGACAGATTACTTAATTTTCAAAAATTAGTTTTTAGGACAGCAGTAAGAAAAACTTTATGACAACAACAATAGTAAGCTATCAATAATATCTGTATGCCAAAAATTTACCGTAATATTTCCAAGCATGCCCACATGAATTATAAAATTTTTTCAACCTGTTATGATGTGATTTCCGGAATTATATCAGATCTGATATACTTATTACAACCAACAATTAAAACATGAAATAAGCCTAATGATGAATGCCCAACTCAAGAAATTAATTCCTTAATGTATTAGACAACTTAGGAACTGATTTTAGGCCCCACATGAAATTTTATCACTGTTATATTTCAGACTTCAGAAACAGAATTATTCAGAGATAACAATGACCCAAAATGTAAATCTAGGCCAAATTCTTGATACACATCAAACATAAATGACTTATTAATGTATTTAGGAATTTTTTAGTTAATTTCAAACCACTTAGATGTGTTTTTCATCACTATTAGAAAGGTATATGACTGCTGTAGCAAACAGTGAGGAAAAAGATGGTTTAGAGATCAAACCTTTAGGCCCTAGGCTTTGAAGATCACTTGCTCAAGTTGCCAAGAAAATTTTAATATCTGAAACGCAAATTTTTACCAAATTTTCTACAAAAACCCATCAATGATTAGCTTCAATATTCAAATCAGAAATGGAGCAAGGGAATCTAGGGCCAATGAGAGTTAGCACTAGGCCCAATAGAAGTAGCGTTGGGCTAGGAGAAGGCAGATCTGGGCTTTTGGAGCCCCAAAACATGAAACCCTTGTTCTGGAAAAAATTGTTTCACTTTAGATCTTTAGATTTATTGCAAAATCTTTAATGGCTGGCCTTGCAAAAATATTTGGGACAAGATATTGCCCTCCAAGGGCCTAGATCTGTCTCAAAACCCCCATATCTGCTTGAAAAAGTCTCAAATTTGAAGGTTTACTTCGCTGATTTCTCAGATCTATTCCTGCAAACAATCTTTGAGCCCAGATCTTAACCTCCAGGGTCTAGATCTAGCTCAGATCTAAAAATTTTCTTGGTTGATTTCTTAGATCTATTTCTGCATAAGTGAAAAGAGAAAAATCCAATACCCTATATGTACAAATATAGAAAAAATCGAAAATACCCAAGTGTTAAAATTCAAAATTATATTACAAAGTTTTAGATCTACACAAGTAAATAACAGATCTATCCAAATAATTTACAGATCTATACAAATAATATACAGATTTATCAGATTTGAGGAGTATGAGTCCAACTCCGCTCCTAGATCTGATAATCTAAGGCTTTTAATAGCCAGATCTATCAATTTTTCCACAAAATATTTAAAAGATTTTGAAATTTTAGAGAGGTACTAGCCCAAAAACACTTTGCAGAAAAAAGATTATCGTTAGATAAATCTTGAGGCTTATATGAAGTAGGCTCTTCAGAAAATATGTGTTGAGAGTTGGCTGGTCCAACCGAAGACTATCCCCAAACACTGAATGAGAACTTGAGAGATCTTTTGCAAACACTAGATCAACCATAAAATCAAGTAGAGAAATAGAACAACAATAAAATTTTGAAGAAATAGAGATGCCTGCTACTTTGATCAAAATTAAAAATGTTACCCTAGATCCAACAAACTGAATAAGATACCTGTATTCAAATTATTTTAAGAGAGCTATTGATTGATAGTTTTCACATAATATTAAGCAAAAATTAAAACAATGTTACCATAAATTCATGAAGAGGAACACTATAGCACATTGAAACCCCAAAAACTTTTGCATTAATTCAAACAACTATACAAGAGAGCTTGAGAGCTTAGTATAGGATCCAGAGATCAGATGAACTGACTGACAAATGACCTCCTATTTAAAGATAAATCCTCCAACCGCTAGTTCGAGTGATCCTCGTCAAATCAATCTCGACCGTTGGTGAGGACCAATTTTTTTTTAATCTCATCCATCCAAATTTTAAATTATTGAGGAAATTCGAAATTTTCAATTAAATGTATTTTAATTAATTCAAAAATTAAAATTTTGAATTAATTTCCTCAAA
Organism: Pinus taeda; assembly: GCA_000404065.3. Lineage (NCBI taxonomy): Eukaryota > Viridiplantae > Streptophyta > Pinopsida > Pinales > Pinaceae > Pinus > Pinus taeda. Next base: position 39,885 of record APFE030036406.1, read on the forward strand.
ATTTTGACTTTGACTTAACCCGAGGGACTAAGGGCTTGAAATTTAGCAAAATAATTAATTTACCTTAGTCCTTGGACCTCTTAAAATTTAATTTTTTAAGGACCGATGAATTTTGCCTTCGAAGAATTTAAATTTACCTAGGACCTAGTATTAATTAAATTTTTGGCTTAGGATTTTAATTAATTTGGTTAGAAAATTTAATAAATTAACCTATGAGGGGATAAATTATTTTTCCAACTCTCAAGACTCTTTACATCATGATTTTCACATTTTTTACATCACAAGGGGGAAAACCCATCTGAAAAGAACCCTCACAGACTACCCAGTTCTGTGACACAAATATAATCAAGCAGATTAAACAATTTGTAATAAAATAACTTAACCAAATAGTTAGGATTATTCCCAAATCACTTTTACATAGACTCGATCTAGAACACTAGGGCTCCCCTAAGATCCTAGTGATAAAATCCACTCCGGCTTTGGGGTAAGGCTGAAGGAAAACTCTGCTGACCATCCGAGAATGGATCGGTGAGACAAAAAACCTCTCGCAATGTAGATCGTCACCGGAAAAATAGGTTTACCTACGCAATTACATACACGATACGGATCTGATGAGATTATTTACAATTTACACATGCAGAAAGGGTTTACAATATAACATGATGATCAAGCTGATGATGATAGTTGAACGACACAGACACGTTGATCATGCGCTATCCCTTTTGTGAAAAAAGAGGGTGTACTGCTATGGGTTGTTGACATGTAGTGGTCAACAGGTCAATGAGGAGAAGATCATGGCCATCCGAGATTGGCCAGAGCCCCAGAATGTGACAAAGTTGAGGGGATTTGTGGGCATATGAACTTAGTACAGGAAGTTCGTAAAGGGCTTCTCTCAGTTGGCAGCTCCCTTCACCGATTTGACGAAGAAGGGGGCCTTTGAGTGGAAAACTACAACGTAGGACGCTTTTGATCGCCCCAAACAGGTCTTAAGCAGTTGTCCTATATTGGCACTTCCAAATTTCACCCAACCCTTTGTGCTGGAGTGTGATGCATCCAAAGAGGGTGTAGGTGCAGTTTTGATGCAGGGAGGGCACCCCATAGCCTTTGAGAGTCAGGAACTATTGCCCCACGAGAGGCTGTACTCTATCTATGACAAGGAAATGCTAGCCATCATGCATGCGCTAGCCAAGTTCAGATAGTACTTGGTGGGGAATTGGTTCAGGGTCAAGACAGACCACAACAACCTCAAATTTCTCTTGGAGCAGAAGCAGTTGCAAGAGAGGCAACATAAGTAGGTGAGAAAGCTCCAAGCGTACGACTTTGATATTGAGTATGTCAAAGGGAAGCACAACGTGGTGGCAGATGTGTTGTCCAGGAGACCGACTGCCCTTTCGCTGATGAGCATTGCCCTGGACTGGAGGGCATAGTTACTGGTGGAGTACTCCAAGGAGCAATTTGCATGTGAGGTACTTGATGGGGCGGTGACAGATGACTGGTATAGGGTGATGAATGAGGTGATTTTCTTTAGAAACCGGATTTACTTGGTGCCCAACTCCCAATTGAGAGAGGAGATTTTACAGGCTGTCCATGACTCACCACTACCAGGGCACCAGGGGTTCACAAAGACGTATAAGGCCACCAGAGAGCGTTTTGCATGGAGGGGCCTAAAGGATGACGTTCTGAGGCATGCCAGGGAGTGTCACACATGCCAGAGGAACAGGGGTGAGCAGTCACACCCTGTAAGGTTGCTACAACCTCTTCCTATCCCTGAGGGGAAATGGGAGAGTGTGTCAATGGACTTCATTACTGGGTTGTCCATAGTACAGGGCAATGACTGCATTTGCGTGGTGGTGGACTGATTGACGAAGTTTGCACATTTCTTTGCCATCTCAGCCCGGTACTCGGCCTCACAGGTGGCCGAATTATTTTTCAAGGAGGTGTTTCAGCTACATGGTCTTCTGAAGACCATTGTCAGTGATCGAGACAAGAGGTTCATGGGGGGGATTTTGGCAGGAGCTATTCCAACTAGTGGGCACCGAGCTCACTCCAAGCACTAGTTATCACCCCTAGACAGAAGGGGCAGACGAAGATAGTTAACAAATGGCGGAGGGTTACATGCATAACTATGTGACAGACCATCAACGATTATGGTTACGATGGTTACACTTGGGGGAGTACTGCTACAACACCATGTACCACATGTCCATAAGTGTGTATCCATTCCGAGTTCTATATGGTTACGATGCATTGTCTTTTGCTGACGTGATGTTTGGAGATAGCAAGGCCCCTAGGGCCAAGGATTGGATACAGGAAAGCTAAGACATTTTGTGGGCTCTCAAAGATAACATGCAGACAACACAGAACCAACAAAAACTTTATGCAGACAAGGGAAAAGTTGAGAGACATTTTGAGGTAGGGGATTTGGTCTTCTTGAGGCTTCAGCTGTACAGGCAATCATCTCTAAAGCATAAGGGGGCTAAGAAGCTCAAACCTCGTTTTTATGGGCCATACCGAGTCACTCGCAGAGTTGGGGAGGTAGCATATGAGTTGGAGCTACCTCCGGGAAGTCGGGTGCACAACAATTTTCATGTGTCAAATCACCTCCAGGGACACTCGGGAGAGGCATTTTGACATGGAGGTGATGGAGAGGCATTTGAGGAACAGGGTCATTAAGGAGTTTTTGATCAAATAGAGGAGCCTACCAGATGAGGATGCCACTTGGGAAGGGGAGCAAATACTTTAGCATCTTTCATTACAATTGCTTGAGGACAAGCAATGCCTTGGTGGGGAGGATTGTGATATTCCCACTTAGCATTATTGCTAAATGAAATATCAATTTTGGTCAATTTTGTTTTAATTCATGTTTTCACTTAGGAAATGTGGGTTTAGAGGCCCCACATTGATTTTTGATTAAAAGCAAGCCCCAAACGTTAGAGGTGGAAGGGAATATCGATCCACTAGTGGAGTGTGGGGGTCACCCATGGAGAATTGTGGCCCACATGGAGAATACGCATGCCTTGGAAGGAAATTCGATGGGAGGCTATCTGGCTAGGCCCACATGAGCATGTTGGAGGCATTTTGACAAAAAGGAAGGAAATGCACTCTTTTTGTTGTTCATTCATCTTTGAAAAAACTTGTCTTTGACATAGCACGCTTGAGCTGAAGCCAAGTCTGCAAGTACTATTTAGCACATGAGTGTTTTTGAGCAGAAATATCAACCCTTGCTACAGTGGAGCAGAAATATCAACCCTTCCTTCGGTGGACTTCAAGTGCTAGCCCGAGGAGGGAGTTCCATCCATTTCAGTTTGTTCCAGCAGTGGGAGTGCGAGTTTGTGGGGAGGGGTTACCATCAGTAGCACAAGGACTGTGCAGTGCTTGTAGGAGGCACACTTGTGGGTTGAGGAGTAAAGGGAGTTTGGGCTTGAGTTTTGAGGAGTCTGGGGGAGTGCTTGCTTGGAGATTGCAGCTATTTTGGGGGCTATTTGCAGCAGGATTGACTGGTGGGTTGAATTACCCAGCAACAGAGCCATAGAGGGAAAAGAGGGCCAAAATTGCAAGGTCAACCATAGGCCAATTCCTTCGTGGGTTATTCTATGTATTTGATGGAGAGGCCGGGGTTAATTTCCCATAATTGTTTGAGCATTGGAGGAATTCCTAGCAATAGATCTTCACACCCAACAACGTATTTCTGGGCAGCTCAGCCCAGAGCCAGGAGATAGAGCAGCAACATACCTGAGAGGGGCTTCTTATTGTTCGTTTGGGCTTAGCTAGCTTGCCTTGAGCAAGCCCACGTGCACTCTTTCCAACACCTCATTGTACCCTCTTCATATTTTAATAAAATGGATCAGCAACGCAGTTTTTGGTGCAAATTCATGGTCTGATTCATGTGTTTGATTTTTTTGTGGCTTTATGTCTATATATGCTTTGTTATTTACTGTAAAAATTCCCTAGGAATATTACAAGTTTAGGGTAGAATCTTAAATCACTGACGCTACCAATCCAAGTATCGCAACAGGACTACTTTGCACAAAGGAATATTATATAGCAGTAAATCTACTAGTTTACAAAATATATTCAACTTTTTACAAATTTATACAACCCAACTTTGTTATATTAATAAAATTGATAATACAACAATCTAGGGCTCCCGTACTAGGCATAATGGTCCTCATATATCCACAGTACAAGAATACAAGATACACTCACGGTCTAGCTGATGTAGTGCACAATCACATCTGCTTTGTCGTATCTTGTACAGTGCAGGTCCTTCACTTCTGTTCTGCAGCACCTGCCTCTATCAATGCACCTGTCACCAACTACTTTAGGCCACTGAACTCGGTCTCTACAATTTTCCCTCTAGCTGCTCATTAGTCCATCAATGCTCCAACTCATAGGGTCTTCATGCTCACTAGCTGCTCCTTCATCCTTCAAGGCCACAACACTTTGAGACTTTTGTCCACTGCTGCTGTTCAACTCTTTTGGGACTTCTCCCCACTATGGTCTTCCTGCGCGTGAAGACTAACATAAGGCAGGAGGGCTGCCACCTATCACTGTCAAATGTCGCTTCTCCAACAATGAGCACGGGCTGTACAAAACTGCTCCTGGATAGCCAAACCTTGAGCTCTTCTTCACTGCCTCTCCTAGCAGCCACCTTAGTCCATCAAGGTGCTGCACTAGGCAACCCTTGGTCCACTCTCACACTGCCCACCAGATCACAAGCATCCAATACAAATGTCCAAACTAGGACTTCATCCACTAGCATCTAACTCAACATAAATACATCAACGAATCACATACCTCGAGTCTTGTTGGGCTGTCATAAACTGCTGTAGATTACTGGTCATTGGTTAGGGCACCCAACCAACTTGTTACAACCCTCCAAAACTACTCCAACTGCCATCTATCAGCTGCGACCTCTCCTTAATAACAAGTCTGCGTTGGCTGTGCCGTAAGACAGGGTTACAGACTCCCTTAAGGCTGCCCAAACAGGGCTTGAGCTGCCTGAAATGCTACAGGAGGCCTGCGGCCCACCACACCAGAGATTTGCCGCACAAATTACCCCAAAAACTAGTCCCAACTCTCCCTCAATCAAGCGTCTGCCTCCTGCTCAGAATTCGGACCTGCAAGGACACAAAACATTGCACAAATCTTGCCCAGATTTGACCTCAAGACAACGGCTGTCCTTCTGCAGCTACACGGCCCTGTTCTAGATGTCAAACTCACCCAAGGGCCATAACAGTCCCTTAAACACTTAGTCCTCCTCCTCCTAGAGCTCGGCTACCGCAGAGATGTATTTCACATGAGAAGGTGAACTTTGGATGTTTCTCAAATCCCTCACATCCACCTCTAATTTCTACAATCTTATGTGGTGTCTTCAACATGCCTTGTGGCACACCAACACACCAAGCTGACCTGACTTACATGCCACAAAACCCACCAACAACGTAAAAAAATTAATATCTCATGATAGACACCTCGGATTTGAGTGGTTTTCGCTGCCCCTTTCTCCTTTAAGGGTCTTCTAACACCTCCATGTGTCAAATCACTTAAATGTCTCATGGTTTCACACCCACCAGCTTGGGTGCAAAGCCCACACCTTGGGTTCCAAGCCCACAAAGTACTTTTGTGGTGATCCAACCTCCAAACCCTGAACTCTGGGGTTTGGAGTACCTCCCAAACTACCAAATCTCAACACAAATTAACTCAAGGAAACCAAATATATCTATCGCTCAGTTAATATTTTAAATTATGCACTTTCTGTCCAAGGTTTTATTAGGTAAAAGGATATGAAAATTAAAACACGGTAAAAAAGTAAAACAAAGAATAAGAAATTTAAAAGAAAAATTGTTTTAGAATTTTTATGAATAAGTGGTTGAAAAGGGAGACTTTACCTTTGCTTTTTTTACCACTTTGTCAGATTGCGATCACAACTCTCTTTTTGTTAGCTTTCTCTTGAGGACTAATAGCAAATGAGGAGCTGGGGTGAAACTATCTAGAAGGATTTACCCCTTCGAGATGCCCCAACTGCTACAGCAACAGTGCTACAATATTCCACAAATCTGGTTGAAGGTTCCCCCTAGAGGGCTTGTCCAACATTTAGATTTGTGTCTTCTCAATGATAGCTAAGGGTGACAGTAGAATATCCCCTTCCACCTGACCATGTGTCCTTTAATGGATCACCACAACAATTTTGTGATAATCAAACATATACTTGCAAGTTAGTCTATTAAGCATAAATTAAAAGCTAAAGAAGACAATATAGAAGAATCAATCCAATACACAATAGAGAGAGTATTTTGTAAAATGGTTTTTTATTGCTATAGCGTAAGTGATCTCACAGTCAACAGTATCTAATGGGAGGAGGAGCCTGCAAGTTATAAGTTTCATTGCTAATGGCTAGTTTTCCTCCTGCAATAAAATAATAATATTTGATTTGACATACAATGGATTTGCCCAAATAGTAGGTCAAATTGCCTCATCACCACCAGGAAAGTTCAATGCTCCATAGGGAAAGGGTACGAAAGTCAAAAAATGAAATACTAGTGATCAAATCCACCCCAACTTTCCTCTTGCAGGTCAACTTGTCTTGGAAAGAGAGATTGATCATTCTTGGGAACTCGTTCCATGAGTCAAAGACTCATTATTTTGACTTGTAACGACTATTTTGATCCTCATCCTTATCTTCTCGGAAAAAGAAATCTCCAATAGCTATATTGAGTCTTGACCTTCCGAACAATCATTTTTTAATTGACTTGACTTTTTTACTATGTTTCATGAGTTTCTGGAACGTGGGAACATTGGGAACTTGGGGACAGGTGTCGGGAACGGCTGGAGGTTTCCCCAAAATTTACAGGAAATGACTAATGGGGAGTGGTAATATTATATAATAAAAATTAGAAAATATAAAAATAAAAAATATTTTTTTAATCATATAATTTAATAATATCAAATATAATATTGAATAAATATTCAAATCTTAAAATCAATTTACATTATATAAATAATAAATATATAATCTGTCTTATACATAAATATATTCTTTGGATGTCTTTCTCTGTGAGTCTCTCCCTTTTATATATATAAAAGATTAAAATGTCAAGTTCATTATGACACATGATGAGTCTTTGAAGCAATCTAGCTTAAAAATATAGAGGAACAGTTTTACATATGTTTCTCTAGTTATTCTTAAGAGAAAAAGTAAAGCAACTCTAATGTTTAAGCATTCACTGCCACATACAATATGCACACACAATCTGCTGCGATATATATACATAAACAACAAAAAATATTCATCAGCATGACATCCCAGATATTGCCCTTACATCGAGGTGCCACACGCTTCCTTAACCCATCAAGAGATTTCTCCAGTTTCTCAATTAAGGATATGAGTGTTAAGGATGTCTTTGCCCTTTCTCCCTGTGAAGGTTTCAACTTAGGCTCATGTTTTGTGGGTAGTTCGGCATATTCTTGTACATAATTTGTATTCCTCAACCCCAGGGAACTCCGGAACTCCAAAAAAATAGTCTTCAAAGGTCTCAGAACTTTCCCAAGCTTCCATTGCAGCTCCCGCTGAAAAGGGAATGTTCCCATACAGTTCCAAAGCTTTCGGGAGCATGGGAACCTTTGGAATGGGTTTCCCAACTCTTGGGAGCGGTTCCCATGTAATAGAGCTTTTTTATGCATTTCCATGTCAACATTCCACCTCGTGAAGATCTCTAATGCCCTAGCCCACTTGGCCAAGCATTCCACACTATTTAGCTGCTCTTTGTCACATAATACCATGTCATATGCTGAATCATCCTAAAGATCAAGGGCATTGCCACATAAGCTTGGTCAAACCTTGGATCTTCAACGCCCTTGAGGATAATTTTTTTCTTAGACATGGGTTTTTTCCTCTTGGCAAATTGATGACTTTTGACATAATGGATATTCAAAATGATGCAATGCTTCAGTTGTGATGACCCTGGAAAGTTGCGTAACCCTGCTAATTGTCTTTGACTGACCATAACTTGAGAATGCCTCATCCAAGTGGAAAAAATTCATGTGGCATGCCATCCTCTTATAGAATCTGCGATTCAGGACCCTGTTGACTTTTTGACTTCTGGGACCACTTTGCGTTGGCAAATGTGAAAAATGTTGCTGATTGTGAGACTGCTATATCTGAGTAACATCTGAGGGATATGACACCAAAGCCAAGGACACATACAGATTTGATAGACTTATAACCATACAGAAAGACATAGGTGCACCCACATAAGTTGAACTGGCCCCTACATTGGTGATCACCCCTTACAAAGAAGGCTTCTAAAAAACCGTGAGCCCACATATAAGCTCACCTAAGGGCCTTCAATCCTATAGAATATGAGAGGAACACAAAGTGAACTCAAAGGCACTGGCCATGGACCATCCATAACAAAAACTAACTCAAAATGATACCAGGGCTGGGATACCTACAGGGGCCTCACATGGTTATCACATGGCTTTGACTTGTGACCTTGGAATTGCAATGGTGTTTAAGAAAGCTGCAATGAAATATATATGTGCCCCCGTGGAAAAGAGGGGCAACATGACCATTTCATCTCTTAAGAAATGGTACGAATACATTCACATTTTTAGAAGTTTCTTCTTGTTCTAGTTTAACTTTAGTTCTGATTTTGATAGGATGGGTAGCCCAGGTGCTACCAGGAGCATCTCTCCTGACATTTGAGGCCCGAGAATAATCTAGTAATGGGTACCTGACTGTTAAATCTGCACTGAGAAATAGTCAACACAGAAGCCATTTGGGGCAAGTAAATCTTTGTGGGTATGTGTAAGTCAGTCTTTTCCTGATATAAAAAGAGAGTGCACACTGTCTCATCGACCTGTTACTCTTGGTATCTACTCTTGGAATGTCTGTAAGGTGCTTTATGCCTCCTAGTCTCAAGATACACTGTGAGAATGATGTGATCAACTTGGTGGAACTGGGTCTAGACGAGTCATGCAAATTATGTCGTCTGTGAGTGTTTGCCTCTTGGACAGACAGAGCTGAACATCATTCATCTGAATAGTGAAAAAGGGTTGCAACTTGCAAAGGACTCTGTTGAGTCTCGATGTTATGTCCATCGTATCTCATAATAGATGGGGCACCAGCAGATGACACAGTAAATGACACATTTGGCAAGTCCTCTCCTATAGAAAAAGATGGGATGAATAGGGAAAATAATTGTTGAGCCAATAACCCTTCAAAGATTAATATTGGTATTCAATCATAAAAAGTGAAAAATATTCCTTTCCGTTATTTGAGCAGGGAGAATTAATGTTGTTGAGGATCTGTGGTAGTAATGATCCCTGTGCAATTCCATTGTTTTGCATCTGTGGGGAAAATGATGATGCATGTCTTGGAAGTTGATTTTTAACTTGACCTTTTAAATTGTTATGCTTTTCAAAGTTGTCGTGAATGAAATTATAGAATGATAGTAGGCATGATCATAAATGCTGAATGCACATTATTTGGTGTGTCCTTTCACTCTAATTTGGACATTCCTCTTAACATCACCGCAGATATATGGATTGAAGACTCTGGTTAAAAGCTTTTTGCCACATAAAGATGGACATGCTAGACAAAGGATCAAGGGTCTGCTTGGTGTGCTCACAAAGCTTCTTCAAACAGGTGACATCTCAGAGGATGTGAAGTCAAGGTTCGATAGCCCATCTTTTGCTAGTGTCTGATTAGTTTTCTAGAATATTCACATTTTACTGCTTTAATTAGGACATGCTCATGTTAGCGTTTATTTTATGGTCATAAAATTGGTAAGTACTGATGGTTAGTATTAATCAAGGTCATTTTTTTGAATGCTTTTTATTATTTGTTATTCTACTTCATATTTAAATTAATTTTTTTTGATTAGGTATGGTGTTATTTTGTTTAGAAGTCCTTGCTTTTTAATTGTCTGGTCATGACCTGCCTTGCTGTATCTTATTGCCTATCTTCTGAAATGATTCGTTTGATTAGTTATATCGTATATGGTTTGTTTCTTGCATTTGCAGTTCACTTTTGGCTGAAGTTTCTTTCTTTCAATAGCCTTCAATTTCGTTCTTTTTAAAGGCATAAAGGCATGTGTGATTTTCTCAGGTCTGATAGCAGATATAAATTTGAAATCAATTTGGATTTATAGAAATCGGTGTATTCTTCTGATATCTAACTAATGTTTGGGCTTGTTATCTCTTAGACACTTCCTAGGGGAAAAGTTTTAAGTTTTAATTTCATTCATGGGGAAGCTTAAGGACACTGAAGCGAACAAAGCTCCTTCGATAGATTAATTACTCCAAAAGACTTGGAATATGAAGTTATCCATTGAGGAATATTATGTTAAATATATGAATAAGAATAAGAATGAATGATTTACAAATAAGGAGGAGAGGCTTGTTTATATATCAGGCAAGTGTCTCTTCATGAAGAGTCATGTCCTATTAGACATGCCTCTTCAACCTAATTACTATCTTAACTAACTATTATTTATGATTATTATCTTTTACATTATATTTATATTATTTATATATTTTATTCCTTACATTGCCTCCTTCCTCAAAAAGCTTTGCCCTCAAAGCTTGTCGATGACAAAAGGCTTGATCTCTTTTTTGGCTTCGAATGTCTTTTTGTCTTGGAATAGTCATCTTCGTCGATACAAGCTGATATGATCTTCTTAGTGACAAACAGAATTGTCGCAGTGAGAAGGGATCAGGCCATCCCAGATTAATCTTCTGTATAATATTCTGATCACTGGAATTTTGTAACGACTTGTTAGCATAAGACGGAATTGATGTTACGTCATTATTCTCTGAAACATTAATTTGTTGTCTACGGTTTGAATGGTTCTGATACACAACTTGGTTGATTTGTCTATTCTCATGATTCGGATGCTGATATAAAGTTTTTAGATTTCTTCTGGCGAAGATGTTGTTGAATTGGTTATGGAACATTCACTTGGGATGTCCATTGTCTGAATTGCGACATCTACGTGTGTCGTTTTTTCAACTGACTTGTCTTCTTGAGTTGTCATATTCACTGGATCAGTATGCGTTCCCTTATTTCCAACTTGAACTGTTCTGACTGGAGATTTCGATACTTCTTCTTGAGTGACTTGTTCCAACTTATCTTTTAATTCTTTCTTATCCTTCTTAAGTTTCTTAGTTTGATTGAGCAGACTTTGATTATGGTTTCTCAGACGTAAAAGTTCTTTGATTTTTGATTCATCAACTTTATTTTCAGTGTTTTGAATTTTAAGTTTTTCATCTTTTAGATCTTTGATTTGTTCTAATAAATTTTTATTAAGGTTCTTTAAACGCAAAGTTTCCTCTTCTTGTTCTGATAAGTGCTTCTTGAGTTCTTTCTTTGTGACTTTAGTCTTCTTCACTTGTGCCAGTAATTTTTCGACGTGGTCCTTGAGTCGAGAAATTTCTTCGTCCTTTTCCATTATTTCTTTGTAATGCATATCCACAAGATTTTTATGTTCGTGTTCTAACGCTTTCTTGTTTTGTTGACTTTTGGCTATTTTGCCATTCTCTTGATCTTTTAACTGCACTTTCTTAGTACACTGGATTACATCATTTTGTGGGGGTGATGATGGGCTTTCAACTTGAAATGTGGATTTTGTTTTCTTCATTTCGTTATATCTTGCCATTAATATTCTCATTTTTCTTGCTATTAATTGTTTATCTGCATCACTTAAAAGTTTGACTAAGGTAAAAGTTTTGTAACATTTTGTGCAAACCACATTTTGATTTCTGAATGATTCTTGATAATTAGGGTATCCTTCTGAACAAAAAGGACGTAGTGCAAAAAAACCGTTGTTCTTTGTGGACAACATCTGTTTTTTTTTTTTTTTTATTCTCTCTCTCTCTCCTCTATATATATATAATTTTTTTTAACTCTCTTTTATTTTATATATATCACTTTTTTTAATCTATAAAATATATTTCCACTTCTCTCTTATAAAAATCTAATATATATAATATATATTTCAAATATTCTCTTCTTCTTCTTTCTTCTTTTGTTCACTCTTTTAATATTTTTTTCTATTTAATATAATTTCTTATATATTAATTATAAATTATATATATTATATGTAATTTAATTTTTATATTATTAAAATTATAATTATATAAAATTTATATATATTTTTTGAGACCCACTTTTCCTTTTATATGTAACTATATAAGGCTTATATTAGTATCCTTTTTTAAATTATAATAATATGTGACTCTTTGGTATGGTCTTCTTCTTCTTCTTCTTTTGTTCACTCTTTTAATAATTTTTTCTATTTAATAATAATTTCTTTATATATAATTATTAAATTATATATATTATATAATTAATTTATATATATTATAAAATTATATTATATAAAATTATATATATTTTTGAGACCCACTTTTCCTTTTATATGTAACTATATAAGGCTTATATAATATCCTTTTTTATAATTATAATAATATGTGACTCTTGGTATGGTCACAATCTTTAGATTTGAATGATTAAAATTATTTAGATCACACCTTTTTTTTCCAATATTATCAAAATATCTTTTACTTTTATGATACCATGGGCTATTACCATGGGTTGTTTTTAAAACCTCCTGTAAAAAGTAGTATTTACCTTTCACATAAGATCTTTTGTATCCTTGTTTTTTCTTTAACTTTTAAAATACCATGGGCTATTACCATGGGTTGTTTTTAAAACCTCCGTTAAAATATTCTCCACGTAAAAAGTAAAACGTATTCTTTTTGTTTTTTGTTTTTTTTTTGTTTTTCCTTTAATTTTTTAAAATACCATGGGCAATTACCATGGGTTGTTTTTAAAACCACAGGCTTCTCCACATAATTTTTTTTAAATATACTTGGTATGAGATTTTGTATCCGTTTTGTTTTTCTTTTACTTTTTTTCTTCTTCTTTTTTTTTATTTATTTAATTATATATTTTTTTTTGGTTTTTCTTTTTTTGGTTGTTATGGCCAAAGGCCTAGAAAGATGGAGAAAAGGAGAAACTCCCAAATTCTGAGCAAAATGCTTCAATTGTATGGCAACAAGGTTGACGAATTTCGATAGCCAAGGACCTGAATAGGAGAACGAGCTTTGTGCACCGGTTAAGCAACCTAGAGGACTGAACTGCTTTGATACCAAATGAAGTGAACAAAGTTCTTTCGATAGATTAATTACTCCAAAAGACTTGGAATATGAAGTTATCCATTGAGGATATAAATATTATATTAAATATATGAATAAGAATAAGAATGAATGATTTACAAATAAGAACGAGAGGCTTGCTTATATATTAGGCAAGTGTCTCGTCATGAAGAGTCATGTCCTATTAGACATGCCTCTTCAACCTAATACTATCTTAACTAACTATTATTTATGATTATTATCTTTTACATTATATTTATATTATTTATATATTTTATTCGTTACAGACACTGTCAAGTGAATCTCTATCGGCCACTTATGTGATTCAATCCAATCTTTAGGCTTGGAAATTCCAAAGCGAACGAGGGATTTGTTTAACTAATCCTGAGTTTATTGTCAGTATAGGAGAGGAATGCAACCTAGGATTAATGTACTCAACCAACTCACTTGAACCAATAGTTTCTTATAATGTTGAGATGATGTGAGTTTAAGTGTTGGTGCTTATCAAATGGCAATGCTCAAGAAATTACACAATGATAATTATGATCATTATCCACTAATACCTATAGAATTCAGCACATTCCACAGAACTTTACTCAAGAATCATGTATCAAATAACTAAATTGCAAACTTAAATAATTAATCTTTTGGAAATGAGACCATCAAAGTGTGAAAATTCGCGAATCTTCACCTGAATCTACTATTGAAGCAACTGATTAAACTTCTCCTATTTGTTAATTAATGAAACAAATTATTTATTGTTTCCTACAACAAATATCAAAGCTAATACAACTGCAGCCTTTATTTAATCAATTAATTTGCCCAAAACAAGAACAAAACAATAGAGAAAGATACACACAAGTGACCGTATTTTTTGGACAAATGTCCCCGAAAAAACCCAGTGTGGGAAAACCGGTGCAACAACTTAGAGGATTTTATATTATTAAGCAGTAGTTTCTGAATACAACTCTGGATGCGCTTTTGACAATCCAGTTACAGAGGCAATAAAATAGTAGAGAAACATAGTGAGATTACCTCACTCTACCTAGTAATCCCCGACTGTTCCAGCAGCGGAACCAATTGTCCCCGACTATCACTGCGCTGGCCCTGCGTCAGCCTTAAAAGGCTCAGCGTCAGCTCAACTGGGAAACGTTTGCCCTCTGGAGTAGTTTCCAACCCTCCCGACTCAGAAATGTCAGCTCCCCCAGTAAACTTGGACTTCTGCGCTGAACACTGCGCAACTTTTGTGTGAGCACTCCTGGCTCAGCGTCCAGCTTTGCATGGGCCCTTCTGGCCCAACATCAACCTCTCCTGGGTCTTTGTTGCCTCCTCTTGGTGTCTCTCTAACTCTTTGATGCGTATCCTAGGCTCTGGAGAAGATACTCCAACCCAACTATCCCTGTCCCTCACTACAACTCACTATCGAAATTCTCCCGACAACTCCTCTACTCTGTTTCAGAAAATCGAACTTCTGAACTCTGTGTGTGTCTTTCTTAATGACCCTCAAGTCTCCTTAAATAATCTCCTCGTTGACATTCAACAACCCAGATTAGAAGCTAATCAATGTCTAAGATCATTTCTGCTTGATCCCCATCTTCTTCTAGAAGCTACATGCACAGTTTATATTAATACCCTCTAATTATTTTATTTTCCTAAGTTTAGACTTAGGGTTCTGTGGACCCTACCGCCTACACCTACCTACAACTCAGTGAGAAAAGCCTTCAACCCCACAAGGTGTGGTTGGTGGCAGGGGAATCATTGAAAGGGTTGTTATACTAATCCCGACTCTCTCCGTTTGAGCTATCTCCTAGGTTAGCTAAGGGGGGTGGTCCCTAATGAAAAGTTAAGTTAAAAGATATGAGTTTCTAGGAGAGTGTTATAGTGCAGATGGATTATTTTTAAGGATTTATGAGCAAATATGAAGTGAACAACTTGAAATAACATTTCCAATCATTAACATGACAAAAACCATAAAACCAGTGCCTTATAAGGAATTTGCTCAACAATTTAAAGATATATTTGCTCAAAGTAAAATGCAATGCTCTCAAAAGAGAAAACAAAGTAACCCTAAAATGTAAACAAAAATTGCTAGCACAAGATATGTAAGATACAAAATGTTTTTGAGATAATACTCTTTATAAATCAAGACATGTGAAACACATCTTGCCAAACCCAAAAATTAGTAATTAACTTGGAAGTGCAAAAGAAAGGAAGTACTGAACCAAGACATCAATATGCAATTAGACTTGAAGCATGAAAAGAAAATACTTGTTTGAAAGGATTACAATACTTGCTTTGGAATAGACTTTGCATATGAAAACTCAAACCATCAAGAGACAAATAAAGTAAATGTAATGGAAAGTGCTCTTGGTTAATTTTTTAATTATATCTACAACAAGATTACAATTTAACTCTTCAATCCTCAAACCTTACCCTTGCCCAAAGATATGGATCTCACAGTGAGGAGTCAATAGAGGAGTAGAGGATCCCTAAGATGTTTACTTCAACCAACTTAGGTTGGAGGTAAAATTTTATTGAGGCTGGGGGCCTTCCTATACTAAAATGTCTAGATGAAATGCAAATAAGTCTTTTCCCTAAAATAAAATAATTTTACATGCAAATGCTTCAAAGAGATTGATTTGCAATGCTTGAAATTGAAATAGTGTTCAACATAAGTTGCAATGATAACTTCAATTGGAGGAATAAAATTAGCTTACAAGTGTTGCATGTGTTTCATCAATGAATTAAAATGATACAAGTAATTTGCTTCAAAGTAAAATTTGTTTCAAATAGACAATGATAATAAATTGCTCCAATATTCAAGATAACATTGTAGCATAAAAATGAAGCATGTATTCAAGTGCTCATGAAACAATTTACCAAGGTAAATGGAAACGAATCAAAGTTTGTTAAGAAGAAAAAATGCTTGCATATAAATGATGAATTGCCCAAAGTAAAGTGTAAGCTTGTAGCTTCAAGCAACAATGAGATAGAGAATGCAAAGCTCAAATGAAATTGTAACAAACTTTAACTTAATGAAATGTGATAGTGAGGTTGTGTTAATTCCCAATTAAAGCGTGCATGTAAGTGAATGAAGTATGAAAGCTTAAACAATACAAATGTCAATCCACCCAAGAGAAGCTTCCCTCTAAATGGGGAGATAGGATACCATGGGAGAAATCCCAAGCTCCCACAAACAAATTAGATCTTTTATTAATATTACAATGAGAAGAGGGCCCTTCAAAGTCCTCAACTAAACTTCAAGGAGATTCCTTACAATAATTGCTTGAAATTTGGACACTAGACTTCCTTTCTTGAGAAAGTAGTGACAAGGTCTCACAAAACTTATGCAAGGGAAACAAGGTGTGAGTTCCTCCAAATCTCGACGGCTTAGAGAGGAAAATGTTGAAGTTTCTAAGTCTAACAGTTAGAAACCCTCCATGCACTTTACTGATTTATTCCTACCTACTTGTTCTGTTAATTAACAAATTATTTACCATGTAAATACTGGAAATAAATACAAGTACATGCTCAACACATTACAGATCATCAATTGAAGGAAATAGAAACAAGCACACAAGTGACATCGTTGTTTTTGGACAAATGTCCCCGGAAAAACCCAATGCAGGAAAACTGGTGCAGCTATCTGAGGGTTTGATTTATTAAGCAGTTTCAAAATACAATCTGGGTGCCAAATCCGGCTCACCCAACAGTGAAAAATCTTGGCAGTTCTGGCTTTTGCCCTTTGCTTCAGCATTCCGGGCTGTTCGGCAGTTCCCATCCGTTCCGGCTGTTCCCAACAGTTTCGGCTTCTGCCCTCTGCGTTAGCTTTCCTGGCTGTTCCGACACTTCCGACTGTTCCCGACAGTTCTGAATTCTGCCCTCTGCGTCAGCTTTCTCGGCTGTTCCGATAGTTCCCGGCTGTTCCCAGCACTTTCGGCT
Source organism: Pinus taeda (assembly GCA_000404065.3). Taxonomy (NCBI): domain Eukaryota; kingdom Viridiplantae; phylum Streptophyta; class Pinopsida; order Pinales; family Pinaceae; genus Pinus; species Pinus taeda. The sequence goes on from APFE030036406.1 coordinate 56,988, forward strand.
TTTGCCCTTTGTGTCAACTTTCCCGACTGTTCCGGCAGTTTCGGCTATTCCCGACAGTTCCGACTTTTGCCCTTTGCGTCAACTTTCCTGGCTGTTCCGGCAGTTCCCGGCTGTTCTCAGAAGTTTCGGCTTCTGCCCTCTGCATCAGCTTTCCCGACTGCTGTGCTAATCGTCCTGACACTATCTCTGCCTCTCTGCTTCTGTATTCATTGCCCTTTAGCTACAACTCCTGGTCACTCTCTCAAGTTTCTCATCAAACCCAACCCCAAAAAGTCGAAATCTTGATCTCTTGGTGTATTCTGCAAGTGACCCTCAAGCCTCCTCTTACACTTGTTGACAAATCAACGACCGAGATTAAGTCCCTAATCAATGGCTAAGATTATATTTGGCTTGATCCATGCCTTTTGGACCATTCTAACACAGTTTTATATTAATTCACATTAATATTTTAATTTCCCTAAGTTTAGATGTAGGGACTCTATTAAAAATACTAATTATTTTAATATCTCCCAAACTGTTTAGAATCTGCCAAAACCCTTTCTGGGTATTGGAGATCTCATGTGCCTTAGTCTTTCCACCAAATTTCGTGGCTAGAGCACATCCGATGCTACCTCAAATCAACACTCCCTCTTAGCGAGGATTGTGCTTTAGCAATACTCCTCACTAAGTATTACTCTGATCATCCGACATTAGTCCCTGATGCTAGGCCTGCTGCCCATCATCTGTACTGTTGCATCTCGTACTACCACCCATGTCTCTGCCACTGCCACTACTGCATCCGTACGACAACTCCCTCTGCATTCGTGCTCCTTCCCATGGCCCTGCCACAGCCACTGCTGCATCTGCACTGCATCCCCTCTCAACATGTTGCATTGTGCTACCCATAGCACTACCACTGTTAACTGCTGCACTGCTGCACTGCAACTCAATTACTGAGAAGTAAGTAAATGATCTCCCAACTTTGACATCTCTGTCAGGCTAAAGACACCCTTGATGTTGAAGCTCCCCCTGTCATTGACAAGTGCCTCCTCTGACCTCTGCGATGCTGCAACAACTCCATGCATCTCGCATTGTTGCACACCTTTATGTGCCATCCTGCATTGGTGCAACACTTTCGTGCCTCTCTCACTGTTGCCTCACGCTGTCCTGGGAATCTTGCACTGTAGCTCCCTTTGTCGCTCCATCAGCATCCATCTCTACTGACATCGCCAATATTGCTACTCCTCTTTGGGGCTCCCATAGCAAAGTCTAATCCAAGAGGCTGGGTACCTCGAGGATCCTGCCCCTCATCGTCTATAGTCTGTGTGACTACAACTCGATGTCTCCCCACTTCCGCTCAAGTGGTGTATGTGCAGTCATGGCACACAGAACAGAAAGGATCTTGGCCTTCCAGATGCTAAAGTTGGATTCCTCCTTCAACCTGTCCTAATCCCTTAACCCATTCATGGCCATCTCTCTGCTCTTCTTGTTGAATCTTCCAAGTCTCTCTACTTCCTGCCTGGAAATTCTTTGTTTGACTCCTGCTGAGTCTACTTCCCGTCTGGAAATTCTCTATTCGACTCTTGCTGAGTCTACTTCTCATCTGGAAGTTCTCTGTTTGACTCCTGCTAAGTCTCTTTACTTCTTGCCTGGAAGTTCTCGATTCGACTCTTGCTGAGTCTCTCCACTTCCCATTTGAGAGTTCTCGGTTCGACTCCTATTAAGTCTCTCTACTTCCCGTCTGGAAGTTCTCAGTTCGACTCTTGCTGAGTCTCTCCACTTCTCGTCTGGAAGTTCTCGGTTCGACTCCTGTTGAGTCTCTCCACTTCCCATCTGGAAGTTCTCGGTTCAACTCCTGTTGAGTCTCTCCACTTCCTGTATGGAAGTTCTCTTTTGGATTCCCTCTGAGTCCCCATTTCCCACCTGGAAATCCTTCTGCCAACGTCAAGTTGCCCCTCTCTGATTGTCTGTGCAACAACAACACTGATCCAGATTCCTTGGCTAGAAGTCCACCTCGGTAGCAACTCCCTCTACCTTGGCCTTGCCCTATTAGGTACTGTTCTGACTACAGTACCCCACCAGCTCCACTCTGCAACTTACCCACAACCTTCTAAACCCAGCAACCTGAAGGTTAGAGCTCCTAGGCTCTGCGCAATCCCGGCACTGGTAAATCAGCCTCCTTAGTCAACTGCGTTAGACCTCCTGGCCTCTTTGTGGCTCTGCGTGAGCCTGTCTTTGCCTCCCTCAGCCTCTATGCTGCCTCTTCCTGGCTCAATCTTGATGACACAGGCACTGCGTCACCTCTTCCTTGCTGCTACTGTACTAGGAACAACTTCTGTCACTCGGGACAACTGTTTTCTGCTGCTACTGCTCTGTTCGGCTGATGTCCTCAGTTCTCTTGTGATCTACAATCACTCTCTGATACCTTGTTGAAGTTTCTAAGTCTAACAGTTAGAAACTCTCCATGCACTTTATTGATTTATTCCTACCTACTTGTTCTGTTAATTAACAAGTTATTTACCATGTAAATACTGGAAATAAATACAGGTACATGCTCAACACATTACAGATCATCAACTGAAGGAAATAGAAACAAGCACACAAGTGACACCGTTGTTTTTGGACTAATGTCTTCGGAAAAACCCAATGTGGGAAAATCGGTGCAACTGTATGAGGGTTTGATTTATTAAGCAGTTTCAGAATACAATCTGGGTGCCAAATCTGGCTCTCCCAACAGAGAAAAATCTCGGTAGTTCCGGCTTCTGCCCTCTTCGTTAGCTTTCTCGGCTGCTCTGGCAGTTCCTAGTAGTTCCGGCTTCTGCCCTCTACGTCAACTTTCCCGGCTGTTTTGGCAGTTCTCAGTAGTTCCGACTGTTCCTAGCAGTTTTGGCTTCTGCCCTCTACGCCAACTTTCTCGGCTATTCCGGCAGTTCTCAACTGTTCACAGTAGTTCAAGCTTCTACCCTTTATGTCAGCTTTCTTGGCTGTTCCGGCAGTTCCCGACAGCTTCGGCTTTTGCCCTCAGCGTCAGCTTTCCCAGCTGCTGTGCTGATCCTCCCGACACTATCTCTGCCTCTCTGCTTCTGTTTTCATTGCCCCTTAGCTACAACTCCTGATCACTCTCTCAACTTTCTCAGCAAAACCAGGCCCAAAAAGTCGAAATCTTGCCTCCTCTTATACTTTTCTCATTGACAAATCAACGGCCGAGATTAAGTCCCTAATCAACGACCAAGATTATATTTGGTTTGATCCATGCCTTTTGGACCATTCTAACACAGTTTTATATTAATTCATATTAATATTTTAATTTCCCTAAGTTTAGACTTAGGGACTTTATTAAAAATATTAATTATTTTAATATCTCCCAAACTGTTTAGAATCTACCCAAACTCTTTTTGGGTATTGGAGATCTCATGTGCCTTAGTCTCTCCACCAAATTTCATGGCTAGAGCACATCCAATGCTACCCTAAATCAACAGAAAATGGACAGTCCTCTAGTGAACTCGACTTAGCCAAAATAAGCCTCAAAAGGGCTCACGACATCCTTGGAAATCAAACCCCCAACATTTGCCAAAGGTCCTGCAAACACTTGTTAGATATTGCGGGAGGTTGCTCTTCAAAATCTGCCACACGAGAGTTAGCAAGCAATCCAAACAATGACTACAAAATAAGTTAAGTATTAGTGAAAAAATCAAGAAGATAAAATGTATATGTACAATTATAATTTACAAAAGGCTAAGCTAAAGAGTGAGAGTAAACTGTCGTCTTTGCTTAGACATCTTCAAGCTCTTAAATAGAAAGTGAAAGAAATGAAGTACAATGTTTCTAAAAGCGATTTAAATTTAAAAGTGCTTTGCTTGTGTATAAGCCATGTGCCAAAACCCCCGCAAAACCACTTTGTAAGACAAGACTATGAAGGCTCAAAGAACAAATGAGAGCTCCTTTAAGAATGTATCAAGAGTGGGTTGGTCTCTCCAAAGACTTCCCCTTATGCTTGATTCGGTGCTCCCAATAATATGTTCCATCTACAAAACTTCAATCAAGAATTACTTTCATATACATTTAGCAATAAACAATGATAAGAAACTCTAGAGATTTATTTAAAACCAACTAGAGCATTCTATACCAATGTTGCACAGAGCGGGGATGTGGAAATGTCATTTTCCAAAAATCTAGGAAGCTAAGCGTCTACTATATATATATATTCAAAACAAACATCCCAAATACCAAATTAGTTGTAGAAGACATGAAAACATGCATATTTTTACATAAATCAAGATAGATATGGCATCCATGATTCCATTTGTAGTATGTACATCAATGATTAATTATTCGAGCATCAATCATCTATATTCTAGCATTTACAAACATACATCAAATTTTCAAGCATATTATAAAACATAAAACATAGAGCATATTATGAATTATCTAGCAAGTGAGCCACTGTCAACATTTGTCATGTCCAAAATTCAAATAATAATGTTTACAAAATAGGTCACTTGGCCACCGAGAAGACAAAAAGGTTCAAATTCACAAGCCTACAAGTCTAATGATTAATCTATGACAAAAGTAGTACATTGTGAATATATCTACTAATCTCTCCTTCTGCCATGAAGAGAACGTGGCGACGGGCCTCCACATGGTGGCAATGAAAAAGATGGTGTATGTGGAAGTTGTGGCACTGAAATTGATGAAGACGAACCCCCTGTGGTTGGTGTCGAACCATGGAACCAAAGGACCAGATGGGGGTAGCATTTCAACTCGATCATCATCATCCTAGAATCGCCCAAAAAATTCATACAAAAAAAACCACTAGTTAAAAAAAAAAATTTAGATCATCATCATCTTGGAATCATCCAAAAAATTCATACAAAAGAAAAACACTAGTTAATAAAAAAAATTAAAAACAGGAATCACAGAAATGCTTTATAAGAAAAATTCATACCACAATGTACATACCTGGACAAGAGCTTGCTCTAATTGCAACACTCCATCCTCCAAATTGGGCTCCTCTAGATTCCTGTCCCAAATCTTAAGGTCTTTGCATCATCACAGTAATGGGACACCAATCGCAAGTTGTAATGAACATAAACCAAGCTCTCTGCCCGGTCTAAACTCAACCTGTTCCTTTTAACACTGTGGATCAAATAATAAGAGCCCCAACACCTCCCTACAGAACAAAGGCTTACCACTTGCTTACCACTTGTGATAGCACCCACAATGCCAAAGTTTGTAGAAGTGGAGTAGCACCTCCATGCATGTTGCATCACTCAAGAGAAGAAAAAGTCTCCCAATTTCTAATTGCATGTATGCTCCCAAATGGACCAATGCTAAGCATAGAGTTGCTCAACTGTCTCCATACCATGGCAACCTCCTCCTCATTAGGGACTAATTTACTCAATGCAATCATATATTTTTTGTGAACCTCTTGATCTTGGCGTGGTTTTCTCCCGCTTCCCTGCCCAGGTGCTGGTGTTGAAATCCATGATGGATGATAATATTTAGGTGTGAAAACATATGCTAATGCATGCAATGGAATATTTATCATTTCCCATCAGTTTTTCACCTCTGCACGAATATAATTGTATAAGGTGATATCTCTAGGCTCAAAAATGTCTTTAATCTGCCCCAACATGCTATCCATTTGCTCATACACCTCCCCAATTATTGGTCGATCTGAATCTCCAAACTTGATCATGTAATAAATTGGTTTGCTGAATTGCAAAACATATTTAACTTGTGACCAAAAGTACATGTCAAGAATAGTGTCCTTGGCTACATTAGCACCATCTCTATCAGTGTTAATTTCCTCTCATGATTCAGCACACACCATATTAGTTAAAGCTTGTCTCACCTTCACTAGCCGCCTAAGGGTGAGGTAATAATTGGCAAATCTTGTTTTTGCAAGTTTAAGCAACTGCAATTTGGAGTAATTGCCATAGAAGTAGTTTACCCTTGTATGGCCTGTGATGAACTTAATGAGTTGCTTCCCTTTCCTGTAAAGCTCATTGATCCACCCACATTCTTTATGCTTCACAATATCATGCATCAAAAGGTTCAATGTTTGAACCAGGCACCCGTACCAAAAGATGTGTGGATGAGTATGCTCAATAACTTTTCCTGTTTCCTTACAATTTGCTGCATTATCTGTGATCAGTTGAACCACATTATTTGGACCAACATTTCTAATTGATTGCAATAGGAGATTTGCAATGTTTTGGGAAGATGCGCTGATGGAGGAGGAGTCATGACATGTAATAAATACTGCACTATTAGCAGAAACACCAAGAACATTTATCAAATGTTGGTTTCTATATTTGTCCACCCATCTGGTACAATGGATACCCCATAGTCTACCCACTCATTTGTAAAACGTGTCAATGCTCTTTGAACCTTTGCTTTTTCTCTTTCTAATAACATTATTCTAGCTTTCTAATAGTTGGGGGACTTGTATCCTTTTGGGGCTTCATTGATGGCCTTTACCATTTCATGCCAATAGGGAAATCGAAGCACATTGAATGGTACACCACAAGCACAAATAAATCGACTATCTTTCCATCCACATCATCCCTCCCATCAACATTCAAGAAATTCCCTATTGTTCTTTTACCTCCAGAGCTTGTAGAAGTACCATGAGGAGATGAACTACCAAATCTAGAGGTTGCACTTGTTTCAGAATGAGTTTTTGTTTCTTGCTTTTTTGTTGTGCAACCTCCTCTATTTGGATGTATTTTCTTCTTTGTTTAGTTGAAATGTTTTGGCAAATTTGTATCCTTTCAACACCCTTTTTTTCATCACTGTCCATCACCCCACAAAGATGCCTCCTCACACGGGTATATGAACCACTAAATGGTTTTCCTCCATGACAACCATGAGGGCACAAAAATTTGTAGCTTACACCACCCTTTTTCCCTTCAAGTTTGGTCACATAGTTCCACAAGGGTGTTAATGCAACTTTACCCTCTAGTGTTTCAATGTTCCCTTCAGGCTCAACTTCATCCCCTTCCTCTTTAAACCCTTCCTCCTCATCATACATTGGGTCATTCATATTGGCACCACTATCCTCTTGTTCTTCTTCCCTTCTATTCCCACTACCCCTTGCCATCATTAAAATCAAAAGTGGAATGATACATAGAAGCCAAAAGAACACCATCTTGGAATATGGATATAGGTGGTGGACAACTTGCAATTAAATGAGAAAGTAGAAATAATGGGAAAGAGTAGGAGAGGGAGGAGAAAAATACAAAAAACAATGTCAAAAAAATGAGGGAGTTTGGGGTTTGCACTTACCTCTTTAGCTCTTGTAGATGGAATTCCTCCAAGCTCCTCCTCCTTCACTCCTCCAAGCTCTCCTCTCTTCTCCTCTCCTCTCTTCTCCAAGCTTTCATAAAATAAAAGTGAGCAAATGAGAGATGAAAGGGTGTTAAATCCCTTCACTCCTCACCTTAACCCAAGGTGGACCCACTCCCAACCAAAGAAAAAAAACGAAAAAAAATTAAAAAAATTCGCATTTTTTGGCCTGTGCGGCGGAAACAACCGATCGCTCGACGAAGCGTTGCGATCCGTATGGTTCCGACTTGGATTCGCTGTGGATCGTACGACCAATGCGTTGTATGAAACATGTTTCGGAAAAACCAAAACACGGATCGGCCGTACGGTTTCGAATCACCCACGGATCTGTACGAATCATGTATTGGGCTTTTGATCTGGGGGGGTGGACGTATCCTGCAACATTGTTCTATTCCTAGAGCATACTTCTAAATCAAATGTCAATGCAAGATAACTTTACATTAAAAAATCTACAAGAGCATATGGAAAAAATTAGACCAAAGCATGAGTTAAAGTAATTATACGAGTGATCAACAATTCATCGCACTCCCAAATGAGAAACACTTCATGAATGAAACCCCAAAGTTTTTATTGATATTTTTGAAAGTGTAGAAGCCACTAGCGCTTCTGCAAGCACAATAGCTAGTAACAATATGATAGAAATGAGAGCTCAAGGCTCTATTATATAGAACTATGGGAATCAATCCCAATGTAGAAGTGATTAAACAAGTGGCATGAGGTGACAATCCCAAAGGGAAATTCGAATTTGTTGAATGGAGCTCCAATGCCAAGTGTAAAAATCGAATTCTGGCAAGTGGACATCATTTTCTTCTTCCCTTATGTGCCAAATTCGAATTTTATGATGGAATGGCAAGTGTATATGGGTGGTAACCCATGTGGGGACAATTTCCCACAAAAATCTCTACCAAATATTCCCTCAAATCCTCCCAAATGCGCATTAACTTCACAAATTGGAATTTCCAAGTAAGCAACTTTCTCATTTAATGCTAGAAATTCAATTTTATTTGAGCACTTGTGCTTTCCTTGATTTTAGGAGTCCACATTACTTTGGGACTTCACTTTACGTCTCCCATAATTTTCCACCTCATTTCCACAACATTTAACATGTGTGGATATTTATTTTTCTCCATTTATTTAATTTCTGGCTTGATTAATTGCCAGGTTTCCCACTAAACTTAGGAAAAGTGGTCTTTGAGTATTTAAAACACATTTTTAACCCCTCAAAGTGTGTCATAGTAGAAAGTTGAGGGTGAGAGATGCAAATTTCATTTCTCATAGCCCATACAACTTCTCTAGACATCACCTATTACATTATAAATACAATTTTATTAGCGATTTTCGTAGTGCGGAAAAATCTGAAAATTAAAAAAATGACTACCTACACCTAACCAAATTCCACAATTTTTTGCGTGATCTAGTATGGTAATATATATCGACTCTAGACACTAAGATGTGTTAGGGTCTCAATCTTCAAACTGCCACCCCAACTTTGGGGTAAAAAGTGAGTGAAAAAACCCAGAAAATTATTTGCCTCTGAAAAGAAGGGATAATTAATTAGATAAAAAACACTCCAAGGTGTACTTATTTGCTGATCGAGTCCCAACATCCTAGGCCTTGTTACAGACTCGAAAACTCCTCATTACTAGTATCACTTATTATAATTCCCTGCAGGGTGTGGTATCTGGGTACAAGAAAGATGATGAGAAGATATAATTAGTGTTAAAAAACTTTGTTGATTGATGGTATCTGTTGGTACAAGTGTCCTCTGGATCATCCTTGGGCATGGAGTCTTTCATTTAATCATCAGGTGCCACTCTAGTGGTCAACAGGTCCCATTAAAAATAATTAATTATTCTAATAAAACTGTTTCTGGGTGGAATTTCCCAAAACGCTTTCTGGGTTTTTT